>JARVLU010000002.1:17760909-17774145 GCA_031762415.1 Simpsonichthys santanae | reverse complement strand
TACACACATTACTAAAATAAACTACTACTTACTACTTGTACTACTTACTATTCCTACTTCACGGTTTTTCACTTATTGGGAGGTTTCAGGGTAACGATCCCCCATGATAAATGAGGGACTATTGTAATGTGGATCAGGAGCAAAAATATATTTCCTTTATTTTGTTCAGATGTCGATGAAAAGCCAAACCATTACGGCAAATTAAACGTTGTGGGAACTGACGTTTTTTTAGGCAGCTTCCAAACAAAATGTGGAGCTGTAAGGAGACTGTTTGAGGCTGTTACCCAGACAAGACTATGTGTTGACAGGGTTGTCAAATTGTGTACATCACATAAGAGCGTAAGAAATTGCTTTTTTGTCTATTTCTCTCCACAATTTCCTTATCGTAAGGGGTATTCTGTATGCTGTGTGAGGCTCTCTTCATCTGCTGCTACAGGCTGTGATCAGAGGAATCTCTAATTCACTTCTCCTATTTGATCCTCTAATCACAGGGCATTTATTAACTAGTCTGGAAGACGCACAGTTGTCGGCAGCTTTTATACATGTAGCAACAGGCTCGCAAAACAGAAACTTTAGTTTTTCAAATTGGTCATACTTAAGTCATCACTGACACCTTATAGAAACTGGGATCCTTCTGTGTGACAAGCTGTCGACCAAATCGCTTACAGAATTAGATTTAGCTACAAGAACTAGCCTTTCACGGTTTTCTTTTTTTTATTATTATTACCTAATATTTACTCATTTGCATCCACTCAAGAGGCAAAGCTTCATCTTTCTTAATGGAGAATGTCTGTCTCATCTTTCTTAGCCTACCAGTCCTGCCTCAGGGTTTACGCGGGTAGTACTTTCTTTCCCCTCCGCGGCCCGGTGATGTTAATTCTTCTGATTAAATGCCATGTAGAGGCGTGTAGTATAATAAAGGCCGGGCCTGCAGTTAGCAAGCAGCTGACTACAGCAGATGGCTGGGCCACAAACCAGATTACAGCCATCCGTCTTTAACGCCGTGACCTCATTGCGCCTTCGTCGACCCAGCACGCCAAGACGAACACGAGAGAAGGTTTATTAGCGCAGCATGAGGAAGCAAACCCCAATACGCCAAGTGTGTAGAAAGGAAGCACGTGCAAGGGAATGTAAGGAGGAACCAAGGAAGTAGGTGAGGCGAGGGCTGTAATAAAGAATGAAGAGTGAAGGAAAAGAGTGAGATATCAAAGCCAAAGATGGAAAGGGGAATGAATTGTGGGTAATGTACAAAGTAGCTGAACGATGGCCTCACAGGGCGAACTTGACATGTGTAAGGAGGTATCATTTTAAAATAAAATAGAAAAAGTCAGTAAGGAGGCAATGATGCCATGGATGAAAGCTGAAGCATCGCTGCGTGAAAGACAAGTTCGCAGAGCAGCAAAGGCTGGGCCAGATGTCACATTTATCTCCTTAACAACCTCACAAAGCAGGAAGCCCAACTATGGGTTGCACTTTGTAAAGGCCGGATTGTTCAGTCGTTGGCCGTGCATTATTTTTGCCAGACCAATTATAAAGTCGGAGTGGGGGTCTCTCTGTGGATCTGTCAAATGCCCGGGCCTCAGGCTACTCAGCACGGGCTTGCAGAGCAGCTGAGGGAATTAAGTGTCCTGGTTAATGATGTGCTGCTGGGAACCTCTGACTCAGATGCTGTTTGTCTCCACATCATTTATTACACTTTCAGGGCTTTAAAGGCATTTGTCCGGCGCTGTGCAATGAGGGCGAGACCGAAATAAAACTAGCTTCTTCATTTCTCAGGAGTCAAAAGATTGGACAGTTCAAACCAGTGTGATCCAGTAATGATCGTGGAAGGTAGGATATGAGACCAAGTTCTTTTGAAGCAGGTGAAATAACAGAAAGTGAGAGTATTTTGTTTGTATGAGTTTATGCCAAAATGGTATGCAGCAGACAAAAAAGGATGGGGCGTAATTGCTTGTTTAATGTTTGACTGTAAGGTAATTATTAGCTGACTGAAGACAACATTTCCTTTGCGATATGACACAGGAACAAAGCTTTCTTTTTTGCACAAAAACATTTAAACGTGAGACTATCTTTTTATGGCTGTGCTAGTCTGAAAGCATCCAATTTAAAGGAGTCTAAAAGTGGCAACTGAAAAAAAAATCATCCCCTTTATTCTGCTGAATTGGTGTCATTGTCATGCTTTACTTGGGGCATGATTTATGGAGCTGGTTTTAATGGAAATTTGCAATTTATTGTGATGAAAAGTCATGCACCTTAATTTGCTCAATAAGGATTTACAATCCAGGCACCATTACAGTTCATCTCAAGCATGACCAAAGTGCATTTAAATGCAGCTGTTTATCTGAGCAAATATGTACAAATAATTATCTTTTTTTGCACAAAAAACAGTCACATCCATTAACTGTCTTTGCAATCAGAGCGCAGATGGTCACAGTGTTGTATATGTGTGGTCCATAAATCAGCTCAAGTAGTCTTGGCAGACAAAAGGCAAGTTAGACCTTTAAAAAAACTAACAGCATCAACGTTTGACTTTAACACAGGATTTGAGTAAACTGAAAGGTGTGACTCAAAGAAACAAACCTTGTGAAACTTAATTGTGATTTTAATCTCACAATATTTTATGCAGTTTCAGACTAAGATCACTTTTTTTGAGAAAGAGTTATAGTAATTTTATTGAAACAAAAAAACAATAATGTGCATTTTATGCAATATTGTTAGATGAAGCTCAGATATGAGTTGAGCATGATTCTGATCTACTGCCACATCAGACCTTAGATCAGTGAATGTTCAAGTGAGCTGTTTCCATGTTTATTAATATTGATAAGCTATGAAAAACATTTTGACTTGAATTGACTCCAAAAGTTAATTGATTGTAAATGTAAATCTTACAATTAGATTCTAAAAGTTTTCTTTAGCACACACCCAGTTCATAAGATATTTTGCAAACAGACAAACCTGGTTGACTTCAACAGTGATTGATTCAATTTTGTGCAAGAATTTCACACTTTGTGTATTATTTGGAGCATGTGCTGAAAATGACTCTCAGCTACAGCCATACCAAATATTAGCACATTTGTGAAATCGACTGAACTATGGACCACTTTTGTGGAAACTATATGGAATTGGATTTGCACAGTCAGAATATTATAATTTTAAATGTACAATCAATGATTAGTTTTAGTTAAAATCTCTCGAAGGCTTCAAATTTTTTTTTTTTTTTTTTGTTTTTTTTTGCTAAAAGGTAAAACAAGTCGGTTCCAGTAGTTAATCACGAGGTTTAAACACATATCTAATGCAACCAGAGTAAAAGTTGGGGGTAAGTCTCAGCTACTGTTACACTCAAGTTTAGCTCTGTTTCTCTAAAACTGAACGAGCCGTTTTTGTGTCTGGTAAGATTGCTTCACTGTGACAGCCATAATGGATCAGATTGACTTCAAAGGTCAATCAGTTGTAAATGTCAACCCATTGATTACTTTCTGAAAGTTTTAATTCACTCTGATCAGTGATGCATGATATATTTTGTTAACAGTGCAATGGAAGGCATGTGCAAGGATATTGCTCTACCTTGGCCTTTAGTAGTGGGCGATAACATGTTGACTGATGTTTTTTGGTATTCGTTTTTTAAACCAACAGTGCTCATCAAAGGTTTCCATACACCCACTATTATTATGTATTATTAGTTATTTTGTCAGTGGGTACAGAACAGGACAAAATACCAAAATTAAAAGGTTGGAAGCTGGCTGTCCCACATCCTGTACTGTAGGCCATCTGTGAAGCACCATTTCACAGATGGTCTGTCCTTTTTCCTTTTAGCTGTGTTCACAGTGGTAATGTTTACTAAGCAACTTGCATATTCGGCTAAATTTGTTTTTCCTTTTATTAATGTGAAGTTAGACCCTGCAAACCATTTATAAACTGATTTTCCCATGACAAATAGAAGCAATCGCATCACTTTGTGTAAATAAGTGACCAATGGAAAATGCAATCCCTGAATGCATCCTCAAAGGCAAAAATACCTCAAAAAAATACTCCACATGCCTAAATGACAGATGTGACCTTTACTATCCAACACACAAAAATGCCCATTTCAGCGCCCTGAAACACAAAACAGATCGCAGCTTTCACATCTTTGAAAACTGAGTTGAAGCTGTCACGTACTCTTTAATTAGCTTTGCTTCACATTAGCGCCGCGACAGGTGCTGGTTGTACCGGTACCTGCTCTGTCAGGTGCTGCCATGTCACTAAATCTGCATGAGATCAGACAGAAGTAGGTTCTCGTGCAATGCGTCAGCACTGAGATCAACTGCAGGAAACCACGTTGAAAATATACCTGTGACCATCTGGTAACGTCAGCAGAATTTAGTGTCAGTTTTCCATGAGAGGTGTTTATCACACTGTATGCCAACCTCTTATTTTAGTTTGTGTGTGTGTATGAAATGCTCACTGCGTCGTCCATTCTGTCAACATGTATCTCCACTTGTCCTTTCTCCTCCTCCCCACTCTGTGTTGTCTCAGCTGGCCGAGCTGAACCCTTTAGATTTCTGTGATGAATGTGCTGTCCTGTCTCGCTGAGCGCAGGCATGGTCAGCCTGGAGGAAACCACACACTTATCTATGTAATGAGAAGTATGAGCTGTGTCTCAGGCCTTTGTCAACATGCCACACATGACATATTGCATCAGTGCCCTTTAGCAACTTTCTGAGACGATTACTAAAACCTAGAAGTTGCCACTGCATGGTGTTGGTGGATGCTTTCCAGTAGCAGCTACACAAGCTTTAGCCAAGAAGTTAGCTTTTTTTTTTTTTTTTTCATCAGGAAGAAAATAGACTAATGCAACAAAAATGTGTTTCTATCTCCATCTTTTGTGAGGAAAAAAAAAACTGGGGCATGATCAAATTCGCCTTTGTTCTGAACTCATTTGTCTGCCTCTCGTTAGCTGTAAATCTGGATCATTAGGTTTTGTTTCAGGCTGTAACAAGGACTTGCACACAGGAAATAGAAGATACGCACAGACCTATTGGAGAATCTAAAGAGGACTTTTTTTTTTTTTTTTACTGTAGTGGGAGTGGAGAGGATGTTCTCCTGTGACTGTGTTAGTGCGAGGAGTCAGTAATGAGTGAGCAACATCGCATGTAGCCTGCATGGGGAAGAGAAGATAAAGGATGGAAGCAAAGTACAAGGCAGAGATTGATGAGGCTGCTTCTCATCTAATTTTCCTGCAAAGGACAGATATGTTAAAACCAGTAGCCTGAGGTGAAAACACAGATACGCTGCTTCACTAAAGTAAACGAGTGAGAAGCAATAATGCAATTTGAAACGATGCAAATCTTTTAAAGAATAAAAGTTGCCAAACCTTTTTAAACGGGACGGGACTGCTAACGCTGCTAACAAGACCACACCGCAAACCGAACCTCACCGCTAACAGTGCCATGGTGCTAACTGGACCATGTTGCTAAGATAACCTCACTGTCATCAGAACCACTCTGCCAATAGGACCATGCTGCTGTAGATTTATTTCTTTTTCACTTTTGGAGCTTTGTTTCTGTATTTTTGTTGCATGCTTTAAATGACTCCTAGTTTATGTTAGTTTAGTTTATGTTAGTGCTTACATTAAGCATGTAAATTATAGCCTGACGGAACCCATGAGAATTGTGCTGCTGTTGTTCAGTGTACAGGTAGTCCTTGACTTACGACGTAGATCCGTTCTCACGCGGCGTCGTAAACCGAATTTGACGTAAGTCAGAATGTATGTGAATACATGTGACATGTGATGTACCTGTTTTACCAAGCGCGTAAACAGATATTTGACATAAGTCCACGGTGATGGCCTTCCTTTTCCTCGATGCACTGCCATCAGAAGAGTCCTCCTTGTGTTTGGGAGACATAATGCAGGGCTAATGAAGGGCTAATGGCCCACTGGGATGCTAGTGACGCCGTCCTCCTTTGTATAGTACTGTATTCCTCCGCCGCTGCACTGCGTACTGTGTTCTTCCGCCACTGCGCAGCCACGTTACGACGTTTAACGTCGTAAAACCGTCATAAAACTAACGTAAAAACCAACGTAAAACTGACGTAACCGCGTAACGTGAATAAGGGAGATGCGTTGTAACCTCGAAACGTCGTAACCCGAGGACTACCTGTATTGTTTTGTACTATTAGTGACTGGCATATATCTTAGATGTTTTAGTGTACCGTTTGGCGTTCGTTTAGCGTATATCTTAGTTTATATCTTAGATCCTTATTTACTGTTTCTTTTTACACTTTATATTTTGCTATTGTTTGATGTAACTGGAACCCTGTGTATATAATTTAGTTCCACCTCATGTACCCCATGTCATGCGACCGACAATAGAGAATCTCTGACTCTGACTTCATCGCAGTATTCCATCCTGAGCATGCACAATAGTAACAGTGGAAAGGAAAAACTTCCTTTTAAAAGGAAGAAACCTCCGGAAGCAAGCTTAGGACAAACGGTCACCTGCTTTGACCACCTGGGTTTGAGTGGACAAAAAGGAGAGGCAAACAAACACAGAATGGCAGGTCCAAATATGGATGCAGAAGAAGAATAGTAAAAGAGATCCCCAAGAAATTTGTGACCACTCTGAAGGAGCTACAGGTGAGATGGAAGAGACTGTGTGTACAACAACTGTTCCCTGAGTTCTTCACCAGTTCAGGCTTAATAAGAGAGTGGCCAAAAAAATTATACTACTAAAGAAAACATGTTAAATTTCAGCTAGTGAATGTCAAGCGGCATGTGGAAGATTCCACGGTCAAGTGGTCTGATGACATGAATTGGAGCTTTTTGGCCATCAAACAAGACGTTGTGTTTGGTGGAAACCAAATACTCCCCCACAAACTCACCATCCCCACAGTGAAGCATGTTGATGACAGCATCATGCTATGGGGATGCTTGTCAGTTGCCAGCCCTCAAAGGCTTATTAGGACTAAATTAATGCCGAAAAGTGCAGAAATGTTTCAAAAACAACAAAGTGAATGTTGTGGAGTGGTCATGTCTGTAAGAGTTCCACTGCCTGCAGCTCCTCCTCCAAGATGGCCGCTGATTGCCACCAGCTGACGGCCGTCCACCTGATGAGGTCCCTCTACTATTTAAGGCTGCAGTCCAGTGTGACTCATCGCTGGAGCATTGTACCCTTTTTGGTATTTATGCTTTTGGCCTATATATTGTCTAGCAAACAAATGTTACTTACCTTTGTTCTTGTGCCCACAGTCAACCTGACTCCTTGACTTCTGTCCAGTCTGAACCTCGTCATGACTCTGGTCCCTGTCTTCCGTGCCTTACCTTCCAGTCACATGCCTGTTCAACCTGCCTTGCCTGTCCTGCCTGATTTCCCATCTCTGGAATCCTCTGGTGGATCACATCCACGCCTAACATCTGTGCCACCACCTGACCTCCAAGAGATGACCACCTGTAAATAGTACACTGTAAATAATAAACTATTAATTTTCCTACTCGAGTCTTGTCCTGTCTGGTGTTGTACCACTCTGGGTTCCCTGTGTTATGACAGTGTCAAAGCCCAGATCTAAATCCAAAAGAGAATTTGTAGCTTGACTTGGATGAGTCTGTGACAGCTAAACTCAAAGCAGTCTGCTCCTCAGATAAATAATGTTAGTTTACTTTTATGTATATGACTGTTTCTGTGCAGTGCCGAGATGACTTCTGTTGTCACTTGGTGCTACATAAATAAACTGAATTGAATTGATGAATTGTAAAAGTATGTTCATGGCCGAACCAAGAGCTGTGATTGCAGCTAAAGGTGCTTGTAAACAATGATGGGAAGGAAGTGAATGCAGACACTTATTTCACACTGCATATTTTTATTTAACTTGTGGTATTCTGTAGAAATTTGGTTTCATTTTGACATTGAAGAAGGTGTTGATACATTTTCTACAACAATTTATATTGACTGTGATTTATGACAGCAATGAAAGCAGGAAACTTACATGGAGTTGAACCCGTTAAACACTCTAGTTACAGGCATTTACTTGATTGCCTGGTTTTCAAGGCTTGTGATAAATTGCACCATGTAACTTTAAATAATTTCTAGTTCCAATTTGACAAAAAAATAAATGAAAAATAAAAAATCTGTGATCCAAACTTTGTTTCTGCTTTAGTACCAACATTCAAGCAATTATAGTGTCGACCTCGGTGCTGTAAATATCTTCTGTGCATGATTGTCTTTGTTCTGTTTCTGCAGGGCGAGAGAGTTTGAGAGTGAACTGTGAGGACGGACTGCTCAGCATTTCGATCAGCCAACAACTACTGCAGGTCCTCATTCAATGCATGATAAAAGTTGTGGTACTGTCACGCTGTTATGTATTTTGCAAAGTAGGCTGATTGGTAATTGTCTCTAGGTGTGAGTGAGAGAGTGAATGGTTGTTTGTTTCGTTTGTCTCTGTGTCTTTGTGATGGACTGGAGACCTGTCCAGGGTGTCCCCCACCTCTCGCACAGTGATGGCTGGAAATGAGCACCTGTGACCCTTGTGACCCGAAAATAAAGAAGAGGGCTAAAAGATAATGGATGGGTGGCTCAAGATTGTTTTTTTATGTGGGTCAAAACAAGAAGAAATTCAATCTATTTTGTAAAATAAATAAACAATTAAATAAATAAATAAAAATAAATTAAAAAAGTAAAATTCATCATGTGTTTTTGTGATGTCTATTGCACACGCATTAAGTTGAAGGGTGGGAAACATAAAGTTTAGCCTAGCGTAAGTATGTTTATGTCATCCGCATATTGTAGGGATTGTGGTCTGGTTCATGGTGTTTAGGTGTTGTGTCTTTGTCTTGTGTCCTTCTTCTCAGTTTCTGTTTTCTATGTTTGTGTTTTCCCAGTGTATGCCTCCATCTAGTGTTGTATGTCTGTTCCTGTACTCTCTAGTTTCCTGGTTTGTCATTTTCCCTGATGTGGTTCAGCTGTGGGTCCTCACAGGTGTTTTGTCTCGTTAGTCACTATATATGTCTGTGTCTCTGTGTTAGTCCTTCGTCCTGGCATTGTGATTGCTGTTCACTGGTGATGTCCCGTCTGCTTGTTGAGTCCATGTAAGTTTTGCCCTGCACCACTGGGTTTCTTTCACCAGCCACTATTACGACAGAATGCCAGGACCAAACATAAACCCAGCAGGCAGCTAGTTCATGGCAAATCTTTCAGACAAGGTTTACCAGCAGTTGGAGAAGACAATCCAAAAATATGTGGACACTATGGCCACCTCCAATAATCTGGAGGAGAGGTGGGTGGTCACAGATGACATGATTAATTAATATTTTCGTCTCCCTGGACTGTGTGACTCCCCGGGCATGATGGAATTTTTGGACAAGCTACTGAGGGAGAGGAGCAGGCTGGAGTTCCGCCACCTACAGTCAGCTGTTTGGACCTGTAACAGTTCCAGCCTTTCATCTGAGTCACCTGGAAGATCTGTTCCTCTCCATGCCTCTGCTCAAGAAGAGCCCGTCATCAGGTAGAATGGGTTCCAGACCGAACCCGTCCAGAGGCAGCAAAGCTGCAGTCCTGAGCTGGAGATCCTTCTGTCACCCCTCCTAGTGGAAGAAGAAAGGAGGGCCCAACTCGGGGAAAGTCATCTCACACAGACACCCAGGCCCATGTACCAGATGTCTGAGGGTGACATTGAACCCCAAAGAGGAGATTGGGCTTGCTTCTGTTCCTTGCTCACACCTCTGCTGGCGTAGAGGTCGAGGGCAGAAAAGGATAAAAACTGCTGAAATCCAGACCTTTCCTCCATCCGAGTCCCCATAAATACAGTCTGAGGAGCTGGGGAGAATTTCAAAGGTGTGGGGGGTATCCGAGCCCCTGTTTGCCTACAGAGAACCCTGACCCTGCAGACGTGTCTCCAGAGTTTCCAGTGTCTCCAGCATCTCTAGTGGCCTCGATGTCCACAGATGGTCCCCGGTCCACTGATGCCTCGACTTCCATATAGGATCCCCGGTCCGGCGATGCCTCGACGTTCACAGAGGGTCCCCAGTCTGCCGATGCCTCGATGTCCATAGAGGGTCCCTGGTCCGCCAACACCTCGAGATCCATAAAGGGTTCCCGGTCCGCCAATGCCTTGATGTCCACAGAGGTCTCAACGTCTCCTCCAGTGTGTCCCATGCTGCCGGAGGGTCCCACATCACCAGAGGGTTCCACGGCATCTTCGCCTTGCCCAGGGTCTTCGCCTTGCCTGGGGTATTCACCTTGCCTGGTGTCTTTGACTATAAGGGCCTTTGTCTCTGCCCAAGGTCCTTGCTGTACATGAGGCAACCTCATCACCCCTGCCAATGAAGAGTCCGAGCCAGCCTCTGCCAATGCTCATAGAGGCTGCTACGTCTTCTGTGGCACATGTGGTCTCTGCGGCACCTGTGGTCTCTGAGGCACCTGAGGTCTCTATGGCTCCTGAGGTCTCTACGTTTCCTGCAGTCTCTACATCTCCTGCAGCACCTGAGGTCTCTTTGCCTCACCCTCGTTCTTCACCTTGGTCCTTCGCATTGCCTCATCCAGGCATCTCGCCCTGGCCCTTCGCATCACCTGTGTCCTTCACATCACCTTGGTCCTTTGCTTTGCCTCATCCAGGCACCTTGCCCTGGCCCTTTGCATCACATTGGTCCTTTGCATCACATCATCCAGGCACCTTGCCTTGGCCCTTCACATTGCCTCATCCAGGCACCTTGCTTTGGCCCTTCGCATCACCTCATCCAGGCACTTCGCCTTGGCCCTTTGCCTCATCTCATCCAGGCACCTCGCCATGGCCCTCCGTATTGCCTTGGCTCCACATTTTGCCTTGGCCCCACATTTTGCCAGGGTCCTTTGCCTCACCTTGGCCCTTCGGTTCATCCAGACTCCTCGCCTGAATTGCTCCAGCGAGATGGACGGTCTTCCAGCTGCCCACCTGGACTTTTTGTGTTCTTTTGTGTGTGTGCCTAGTCCCCCGTCTTGTGTTCCCTGGTGCCCTCCATCCTGTTTCCCCCTTCCTCCTACCCAAGTTTTTGCGGAGTGGGTTTCTGGAGGACTTCTGGAGATGTCCTTTAAGAGGGAGGTACTTTAGGGATTGTGGTCTGGTTCATGGTGTTTAGGTGTTGTGTCTTTATCTTGTGTCCTTCTCAGGTTCTGTTTTCTATAAGGTTTGTGTTTTCCTAGTGTATGCCTCCATCTAGTGTTGTATGTCTGTTCCTGTACTCCCTTGTTTCCTGGTTTGTTATTTTTCCCTGATGTGGTTCACCTGTGTGTCCTCACCGGTGTTTTGTCTAGTTAGTCACTGTATATAAGTTTGTGTCTCTGTGTTAGTCCTTTGTCCTGGCATTATTATTGCTGTCCACTGGTGATGTCCCATCTACTTCTTGTGAGTCCATGTAAGTTTTGCTGCCCTGATAGTTATTTGTTTTCTTGTTAATAAACACTTTTTTATATTATATTACCTGAGTCCTGGATTGTCTGCCTGCACCACTGAGTTTACCTTCACCAGCCACTATTACAACTCATGTAACTGTCTTTTTCTTTTCATTGTAGTGTTTTGTTTTTAAATTTGTTGCTCTTTTGGATGACGTTGTTGCAGTCGATCTGTGATGTTTAGAGCTAATGTATGAAGGGGCAACCCAAGGGCTAGTTTCCCTTTAAAACATGTGGCGTTCTTCTCTTTTGTTGTCCATGCATTGTGCTTTCACGCTGTTCATGTTGGGTTTCCCTTTTGACCCTCTGTTCTCATGTGTTAGTATATCTTTGAGTTTTTGTCATCCTTATGTTTTTGTTAATAAATTACTTTTATTTTTAACCCTGAGCGTTTTGACTTTTGTCAGTGCCCTGGGTTCAACTCCTCACCAAACATGACCTGAACTGGAAAAGTTGTGTAGAAATTGTTGGCACTCTTACAACCCCACATTTATTTCAACAACACAACATGTGAGCAACAGCAACCACATGACATCTTGAACATCCATCCATTATCTTTACCCGCTTCTTCCTTTTTGTGTTGCGGGGGGTCACTGGTGTCTATGTCCAGCCATCACTGTGCAAGAGGTGGGGGACACCTTGGACAGGTCTTCAATCCATCACAGGGACACATAGAGACAAACGAGACAAACAACCATTCACTCTCTCATTCACACCTGGAGACAATTTAGAGTTACCAGTCAGTAGAACATGCATGTTTTTGGTCTGCGGGGGAAATTGGAGTATCCGGAGAAAACCCATACATTCACAGAGAGAACATGCAAACTCCACCCAGAAAGGACGGGATTTGAACCAGGGTGACCTATTTGCTGAGAGGCAGCAGCTCTACCAACTGTGCCACGCTGCTCACATCATGGGCAGTGTCATATTTTTGTGGTAAATCTGCCAAGAACAGAACAAAAAACATCAGTGATAAGCAGCTCCAACAAGACGGATAAGAAACAGCAATGGCAACAAGCTTTAATCCTATTAGCAACACAGGTACAACGCAGTGCTGTGGCAGGGCAGGCAAAGCGTTAGCATAGCTTAGCATTGTTGAATGTTCATTTTGGCCATGTTGTTCAAGGTCAAGGTCAAGGTTCTTTATTGTCATTTGCACCACATGTGGTACATGTGGGGGAACGAAACTGTGTACACAAGGTCCCAGTTACATCCACCAAAAGTATTAAAATGTAAATGTCGTGATGAATATGACACATATGTAGTGTTTCAAAGATGCTTGTTTGTGCTACGTATCCCAGCTTATCAGATAAATAAACTGTGAAGTTGTGATGTCATTTCAGATGGTGTCCAGAATCTAAATGCGTTAACAAGATTTATAATCAGACGGGTTTTATTCCCAAGAAATCACTCATCTGTGCAGGGTTTTAGTGTTTGTTTCTGTCGTTTTCTGAGCCTAAATTGTTTTTAGGTCTCCTTTAACAGTAAGAAGCCACTTTGTGCAGAAAAACTGAACAAGCCATCACATTGTACCCAATAAGCTTTAAGTAGAAAACTAATAATGTTTACAGTCGTCCATATGGCTAACAGTGTGGAACATTAACTTTGGTATTTCTAAGGGTTAAAGAAAACTTCTTGTTACAGTACTTAAATACATTGACTGAGCTGAGAATATTACCCTACTTTACATGTGTGCATGTCAGATATAATGAAACTTTTTATTTCATGAACACAGTTTCATCCATTTTCCTCATGAAGCTAAGTTTTTTTTTTTAATTTTTATTAAATTTATTCATTTTAAAATACAATCACACACAGAAAAGAAAGAAAATTAGAA
>JARVLU010000002.1:17734618-17746062 GCA_031762415.1 Simpsonichthys santanae | reverse complement strand
CTGTATATATATACTAAAACATACACTTACTACTAGTACTACTAGTCCTACTTCGTGTTTTTTCTCTTTCACAGGGCTTCCGGGTATGGATCCCCTGTGATAAAAGAGGGATTACTGTATTCTGGTTTTTAGTTTTAGGTTTAGTCTTCTTTATTTGAAATTATATAAATCCATGTTTTACTACATGACAAAATAGATGTGAGCCATATTTTTTTAAAAGTACATTAAATAAGTCATAAAAAGAGATTTAACAACCAAAACTTAATAGCCAAATTCAATTTTGGTTCATGATATGTCACCTCCACTTACAATCTGCTTGCCATTTTTATTCAGTCTTATTTGTGGTTAATGAAAATTTTGACTGGGCTGCATATTATTTTGATTGTTTCCTTTTTAAGTTAAAATACTTTTTTCTCCGTCTCCTGGTAAACAGAATTTGATTGACGGCCAAATTGCTTTGTTGCTGAGGTAGATCTGGGCATGAATGAGTTCATAAAAGGTTGTCTGTCTGTACATTGCACCACTCATAACTCGTCTATAGCTCTTTCCTCAATATGCACCTCCTTCAGTGAACGTTTTCACACTCATTTAACTTAAAATCACAACTCTGTCAATGTGAGTTCTATTCCTGGGTCAGCTTTCACAACAGTAATCACATGTGCAGCCCCTTTCAAATAATCATTACCACCGGCATACCTAACATTTCTGACACTACCTCACTTTCTAATTCTTTTCGCTTCTTCCACTCCAGGGGCTGTTGTCAACATAAATTCATCCTCAGCTCTTTGGCTTAAATTTACTTTGTACATGCACATTTATATTTGTATACTTATCGCTCATATTACTGCTCACTAGGTATTTTTCCTTGCAGCCACTTTTCCTTTTTATTTGATCTGATGTCTTTCTCTATATCCTCTGGAAAGTCAAGTTTTTTTACTCTGCTAATCCTAGCCTCTGTGGTTCATTCAGATTAAAATGGCCTCACCAGGAAGTATCTGTTGACTAGGTGCACATGCTTTGAGGGGTACAAGCACTGTATTTTGTTCTTTCTGCTGCAAAAGAAGAAAAATTACCTTCATGTTCTGGTTTAAAAATGTAGTAATTTGAAATAAAAAGCACACCTATGGTCAATTTAAACTTGCAAATGGAAGTAGCATGCATGCATTTGGTCATTGAGAGGAGGCTGAAAGGAGTGGAGAAACTTCATGCAGGCTCAGGGAGAACAAGCAAATTCCACTCAGAGAGAATCCGAAGAAACGCTCATTCCATCTGCGGCTCTCTGTTAAAACACCTCAGTTATCGTATTATATGATTTAGTACCCACAAATGTGAAAAAATAGCATTTATGATATTTAAAATTTAGCAAAATTCCACAACTGTACCTAAATAATTTCTGTATGTTTTGGCCATGTTTTCAGTGGTACATTTTTTGTGTACATAAAGGAAATGTTTATTTCTCTGTTGAGACCTGACACTTGATAATGGAATAATTTGCAGTTTTTAAAAGATTGGCTCATAATGACACATGTATATATGAAATGTTGAAAAAATGTTAAAGGAGAGTCATCTTAAATAAGAAGCCTGACAAAATTATAATAAAAAAAGAGTTTCTCAGGTAAAATTTCAAGTTTCATCCAGGTAAAGTACTGAGCAGAATCCAAATAAAGTCGTCGGTCTAATTCTTGGCATTGGCGTTCCAGGATTGTTTGGCTTGTGCACCCTTCCTGTTTTTAAGCTTGTGCTGTTTTATCTCAAATTCAACCAAAATCGTCTTTAAGCTTCTCAAATGCTTTTAGAGCAAAAGAATAAAGTACCCAAGGCCTGTAATCATGATAATCAGGATGCTTTCATCTTCAGCTCACCACATGTGGAACCCTCTGGAGTTGAAGAATGCCCATGAAGACACAGGGTTATAAGTCAGCTAATTGTTCTGCACAGCCTTTTCGGAAGTTTACCACCAAAATCATCTGAAGTTTCACTTTCTTTTCTCTAAACTTCACTCTCTTCAAAATAAGATGGTTCTTTTCATTCATATGCAACAATACAACTTCAAGCACTTCCTAACTAGGTGTGGTCTACATTGTGCGTGAATTTAAGTTTGCCATGTCCAAACTCCTTGTGGAAACTTCTCTGAAACTGTTATGTCCTGGTAAAGACATAGCTGCTGCAACAGAACAGGAGACCCAGAGATCAGCTGATTACTATGACTTAATCTTCTCATAGAGTTCCAGTTAGTGCATTCCACTTCTGTGCAACTGTAATAATCCATGTCATATTAAAGAAAAAAAAACTTTATGAACTAAGCGTAGATTTTTCTCTCTTCGTGACAGCTTTGCGAATCAGAGCCATCACTACGAGGAGCTCAGCAGAGATTTGTGAGCCTCTTTAACTGATTTGATTGATGCCACCCATAAAGTTAGGTGCTTCCAGTGAGATATGCTGTAGCTTGTGTGTGTGCTGCTCTCGCCTTCAGGTAGTACATGCAGATGTGCAACAAATATCTGTGGAAGCTGTCTCGGGAAATAAAATGGCCACAGAGAAACAAACAAGAGTTCCGTGTTAGAAGGATGCAGTGTTTCCTTGACAACAAATGTTCTCCGTCAGATCCTTCTAGACCACTTAAAGCAAAACATATTTATAATTTCCATCTGTTGAAAGTTATATTTGAGTAAGTGACTCTGTTATTGGACCTTTCTGCCCTTGAGTGTGCATACATTGAATAATTAAAGCACAGAAAGCTGCAGCAAAGAGAACCTCACTGAGGCAACAGAACTGAGCAGTTATTAGGGACAACAGATATGACATTAAATTAAACAACATGAAAACAAAAAGCTGAGATGGAAGGCTTTGTCATTAGATTTTTTTTTTCTTATTTAAACTTAATTGTCCAGAGATGATGTCCTTCTTCTTGAGCCACATCTCAGACAGGGAAAGACATAAAGCAATCCAGTTTCCAGACAGAGGGAACTGACATTTGTTTGCAGTGCATCAGAGCGGTTATGAAGGGACATTTGAGAGACTGACTGCAGCAAAGTGAATTTATCGCCAGCCTAGTCTTTTATGCCTCTATCACTACTTTTTTATATATTAAAGCTTGTGGCTGCACTAAAAGAATATCTGCGTTGAAATTTGACCGCACTATTATCCCAAGTTTACAGGTAGTTTATGAAATTCAATGTTCTTCAGTCTGTGCATCAGTTCCCAGTTCTTCCATTTCCTCTCCAAGCACACAGAATAAATGTGAAAAACGTTACAGAAAAAGGCCCGTCTTGAAGGTTGAATCCTGACATTATTTTTAGTCGTCTCTCTCTCTCTCTCTTTATACAAAATCACACACAGTCTAATTTGCTAGTTCAAAAGCAAGGAGGACCACATCACACTGAAGATATTCATATTAAAAATGGTGCTACATGCAGTGTTATTAAAAAGAAGCCAGAGGCATTTGGACATAATTTGTACATGATTCAGACTAGATCCACTTACTTTGACTGAAACCTCTGTGTATGTCTTCAATCAAAACTCTTTTAAAAGTCTTGGCAATTGATTTTTCCTGGGGAATGATGGATGGATGGATGATTAGGGCTCCTATGAGTCTTGCAGTAGCTGTCATGCCGCAGCCTGAACGGAGCAGACGGAAGCTTCCAGAAAAGCCACATGTAAATGATTGGATTGGCTCTAATGCAGTTGATCACTGGTCCAAACTCCAACTGAGATGTTTGTTTACCTGACATGACCCCCTCTGTTTTTATTGACAGCCAAGGGCGATTCTAGAATCGGACCTTCAGGGGCGCTTAGCCCCCAGTGCTGACAATGGCTCTTGGCTTGAACAGCGTGGTAGCCGTTGACATCAGAAGCATTCATAATGTGGGGGGGGGGGGACACAGAACATTGACCACACTATTATCCCATGCTTACAGGTAGTTTATGAAATTCAATGTTCAGTCTGTACATCAGTTCCCAGTTCTTCCATTTTCTCTCCGAGCACACCCAGAAAATTTTGAATAAAGTAGATGCCATTTCCTGCATTCTGGTGTATTTTAACAGGTTGTTAAACATCTGTGTATATCTACATAAGTAAATGATTCAATAGCATTTTTAGTGAGCTCGGCACAACGAGAAGTAGCGCTAAGCTAGCAGCGTGCAATATAGACACGCTAGCTACGATGCTACAGACGTAGCGCTCTGCTTTACACTACGGAACCTAATAAACACTTTATACAGAATCAGGTTAGTGTTAACTTATCATAACAAAGACTAAACTTGTGCAACCACAAGTTGCAACATACATACAAGACACAAAACAAAGCACAACTAGCTTTAAGCATTAACTTTTGATTTAACCATTAAGCATACAATGTATGAAAAAGTGGAGGATTTACCTGCAGTTACCTTCATACAGATTAACACGCAGTACTTCCTGTTTATCACTGTTGTATCCAGCTACTCATGAAGTCAGCTGTAGGGCGTTATCATCTTTTACATTTTTCCAGACTCAGTTTAGGTTTTGGAAATGGAATAAACTGTATTCCACCCTCTAAAACATGACTAGTCAACAAAACTGCTCAGGGGGCCACAGTTTCTGAAAGCCAGCAGCTCAGGGGGCGGACATCCAGCGATTAAAGTCATTAGGTAAATAAACCAAGTATTACAATGATCTGTTACCTTTTAAACTTGTTTATTTTATTGCATTGAATCATAAATGCAATACACATAACACCAAACTGACCAAAACATATATTTTTTGTTTGTTTGTTTGTTTGTTTCGTTTTCAGGGGTTCTGCGTTCAAATGTAGGGGTGCTTGAGTGCCACTAAAAAGAGGCTAAAATCGCCACTGTTGACAACATTTTACATTTGCATTTTGCTTTCAGACAGTTTTAAATTGGTTTTGGACTGACACTTAAAAAGAATCAGCAACTTTCCCAAGTTGGTCACATATTGTAGAAAACCCCAGTGGTGTCTGCTTTTTTTTTTTTTTTTTTTTTTTTTTAATAAAATAAATAAATAAAGCCCTGCATTTGATGGTACTTTCTCTGCCATCCAAACTTTCCAACATAATGGTTTTAGGATCAGCCTTGTGAATGTGTTTGATGTAGGAGTATGAGGGATAATGGAAACTTCAAAGCGATAGCAGACTACTTTGATTCAGTGGCTACTCAATTTACTTCATTGACTTGATGCTTGTGTACGCTACAATTTTTTTTTCCATCAAGCAGATTCCAGAGCTCGTGTTTGTTTGAAGGCCATCTGAGGAAGGGAGTGAACCGAAAAGTGTTTGCGCTTCACTGCAGGATTTATTGTGCGTCGAAAGCACAACCCAACGAGCGCAGTCACTATCAAACAGACCACACGCAGGCGCATAAACAGTCGCAAACTTTAATGGGAAGAAATGCTTTCACTGTCCATACAGTCAGAAATTCACAGTCTCCCTTTTCTTTCTTCTTCAGCTCCTGGGAATGGCCTTCTCCATGACGCTGTTCCACCACATCCACAGAACGGGGAAGAAGTACGACGCTTAGCCTCAGGGTGGAGGCACCTGATGTGGTGGAGCCCCACTGCCGGATGGGATGAGACTCTGATTTAAAAAAATAAAACTTTTTATGCTTCCCGCTCACTTTACAGCATCTGTAGAGCATCCCTTGCCCCCACTCCTCCCATCCTAGAACTGTACAGATTCCAGCTGTGTTCCTGTACCTTTTTTTTGCTCTTTCCTCTTATCATTCATTTTGCCAAAGAGTGACACAACTGGAATAGAAGGGACACCTATTTTTGGCAAGCAAGAGAAACTGGCTGGGTATTATTGAAATATGCTTTCTTTGTTTTTAAACGGACTAACAATTTTCTGCAAGGAAGGATGGATTTTGAGGACATGAAACTTTACTAATGCCTATACAGCATCTCCAAGGCCCATGAAACTGATAATAAGACCACCACTCATGGAGTTATTTTTATTTCTGTCGCTCTCATTTTAATTCAAAACAAACCCACTTTTTTTTTTTTTTTTTTTTTTTGCTTGTAAATGAATAAAGATCCAATACGGCATGCTAGTTTTTTACTTCACTGACTTACTCTTGACCTTGAAAATGTTGCCGTTTTTGTTGTAAACGTCTTCGATTTTGTTTGTTTGTGTATCATGGACGCTCCCGTGGAATGTAAGTGTTGAACAGATCAGCCTCTGAGTGTGTTTGTGTGTGGGGATGGATTAGACATGACGTTGCTGTGGAGGTGGACAGACGTGTTAAGAGTTTATTTTTAATGTAATCCATGACTTTTTTCATTTTTTTTTTTGTTTTTTACACACATTTAGGTAAACGCGTTGGAACGTTATACAATCAAGCGTAATCGTTAGTGGATTTATTTATTTTTTTGTCAAATTCTGCAGTGTCCACTGAATAATAAACTGCAATGCACATATCTGCTTGTGAACGCGCGCACATGCACAGTTTTGCAGTGCTGCAGAGCATCGGTATTCCAAGTCCCCCGTGAGACGACACATATGATGTTAAATGGTTGTTTGTTAGTGCCCCACGAGTCCTGTCAACCGCAGTGATCTGGGTGATTAAGTTGTTACTTTGAGACTAGATTGCGTTTGTGTGTTCAGCTCTGTCTTTGTTTGATCGCACAGTCCAAGCTGCAGAGAGAGGGGGTGGGGGGGGGACGACACGTAGGCTGAGAGGAAAGGCTAAGAGGGCCAAAACAACAGACATCTTGTCTCGCTGCAGCCATCAATACTGTTGGCAAGAGGTGGCTAGAAGCCTTTCTCTTTAAGGTGCCATCCATTTGCTCCGGTCTCCTTCTGATTTCTTTCTTTGGCTGCAAACTAAGCCATACCTCCATTCCTTTTTTTTTTTTTTTGCACCCTAATTCCCTTCCCACTTGTCAGACAGCGAAGCGTTTGACATTCGTTGCTTATTTCTTGGTTGCACCTCTGGTTCGCAACTTCTCAGATTTCATGTAAGCTTGCTTTTCGTGCAGCAGCGAGGAGAGGGGGAGGCTGGAGTGTAGGCAGATCAAAGCTGAGGCAGATAGGTATGGCAACATGCCCTGTAGGACACGTCTGTTTATGTCTGTTTACGTGCTGATGCACCACAGGACGGCTGAGCAGCAGCCTACCTCCCGTGGACTGAAAATGCTCTTCATCTCTTGGTGACTTGAAGATTACTGCCCTCGAGTTTGTCTCTGTAAACTCTCTGAACGTTTAGAGGAATAAAGAGCTAGCTTTATTGTTGGGGAATCCTTTTAACTGTGGGAACATGGCTTATGTTATTCAGTTCTTGTCACATCTCCAAAGTAAATTCGTTTTGACTTCTAAAAAAAAAAAAAACGTTAGAGAATGGAGACAAAAAAAATTCAAAGAAGTTTTTTCTATTCAGATTAGCAGTCTTATTTCCACGATCACAGTTTGAAAGAAGTGATTCGACTTTAAGGTGCATCCTCACATCCACACAAATTGAAATAGGTCCGTGTTGAATTAGCTTGACAGTTTGATTAAGTGGTCAGAGTTTGAAACTGGAGCAGATTTAGGTGCATGTTTAAATGCAAAGGATTGGATTTGTGCACTAAGAATAAAAAGAAGCACGTGTTTCGTGTAATTCCATGGACTCATACCTTCTTGTTTTCTGGCTTTGCCCGACTTTGCAGCATTTTCTCTTTGGTTTTCTGCAGCCACAGCTCCGACTGCGCATTGTGACTGTGCATTGTGTTTCCTATTTGGGTTTGTGGCTTTGTTTGACTTGAAAACCGTCCATTCCTATTGTGCGTACAGCACACGTTAGCCCGAATGAGGCTGAGTTAGCACATGCTGCCAGACTGGTGGCACTCGCCTTCCATTTAACTCAGCAACAATTATAAAAGACAAATCCAAACGTAAAGCAGGAAACAGTTGCAGCTAAATGAAAAAAATGAACACCAGCTTACTATTTGAGTCTTTGTTTTCCAGAAGCAGCTAGTTCGCATATGTCCAGCCTGTATTAAAGCCACGTAAGGTTCGAAGTGGCTGCAATCTTCAACTTAGTCTTGTTGCAAAGATTAATCTTTGGCTATGGATGAAACAAACTTCTAACATCATTGTTTTCTCAGACATGGACAAAAAAAACAACATATTTATTAGAAAAAGTTCTTAGAAACTCTAGCTTTTCACTTCTCCGATAACTTTTTGGAGGTCATTTTAACTTTTTAATTTTTACTTTGGCAACAAATTCAATAGAATAAAGGAAGTTGTGCATGAAAAAGCAGCAGATTTTGGACCATTATGTGCAGTGACCCTGCTGGCTGAGATATACTGTCTCCCTTCATATGCTCCGACTCCTCTTGTTGTGTCCACGGGGGTAACATGACAGCTGCTGATGTACAGCACAGGCATGAGCGGTCGCATCCCCTCTGCTCGGCTGCCTCCACAAACTCTCCACACATCCCTTTATTTACTGTCTCGCTCTGCAGACACCTGGCACCGCATACAGACGCTGGCAGCCCTGACGCTGCAGAGAACAGCTCTTTGCACAGCTCAAAGCACCTGTGGGGGCTATGGAGGAATCACTGTAACTGTTATGTAAATCTGGCTGCACTCTATCCCAGATGGAAAGTTTCAGGGGGAGAAAAGTCTCAATAAATAATTCACCGCGATGCTTTGTCTCACATTACCTGGAAACGTCTTAAAACTGACGACACAGAAAACATGAGAAAGGTGGAAATAAAAGCAAATCCAGGGGACTGTCATCGAGCCTGACATCAAACTTCAGAGGCGCAGCCTGCAGACGCTCTTAACTCTTTGCCCCAGCCTGATCTGACTGTACCGCCATTCTGTGTGAACTCCCGTTAAACCCTGCTGCCGTGCGTGGTTTTGCCAGTGCAAGTGTATTTCTGTGTTTTTAGATCACACGGATGAATGCCACTTTTACAAAAGCTGTTAAGTCATATGATTTTTTTTATTTGTATGTGTGCGTCGTTGTTGCTATTTTAATGTTTGTTTTTTCGTTATAGAGGGCGATTTTGCTGGCTTGTTGTTTCCACTTGTGACAGATGCTCACCGATGCTCATTGTAACAACATGACACAGTTAATTCATCTCTCTCTAGAGGATTAGACTTGGCAGAGCCTCTCTCCAAGGTGCAAAAATGCCTTTCTGTCTTAATGCTGCAAGCACCAACAGCACACGCAGCAATTAAGTTAGAATTAATGGAGGTAAAATTTAGCATATGGAATTGGGTGAAGTCCACTAAAGACGTACCGCATTCTTCTTGTGATTCTAGTTTAATTAAATTAGGGTGTGTGCTTATAATCTGCAGTACGTCTTTTCAAACTGCTGATGTCAGGCCCATTATGCATTTCTAGGTCAGGATCTGTGAGACTCTGTGCAACAGAGCTCCGTGTATCAGTCCCGGGGGTTCGCATCATATGTAAATATGCTCAGTGTTACGGTAATGATCATATGTACACTGACAGTTGAATTTTCTAGCAAGCCATGTGCTCATTTAAGACATATCATCTTCAAGTATGTTGTAATTTTTTTCACGTGTGCTGTTTTTCTGCCTCCGTCTTCCCCTTTCAGCTCCACTTGTCGTGTAAATTTTATGTAAATGTGTGTTTTTATCAGTATGCTTTCATACTTTATTTGACTGGATTTGGATCTTGTAGTAAAATATATATTTTTCATGTATCATTTTCTCTCGGGGAGTATAAAAGGTCTCTTTGCGGCTCGTGGAGGCTCTTTCAGTCAGATGGTAAAGACTGAACGCATGGGTTTTGTTTGCTGTGAGGAACTTTGAACGTAGCGCGTCATCTTTTTATGTTAATCGTTTTATTTTTACCACCGTCAGCATATTATTTCTGTAATCTTCTCATAATCCTTCTCCCAAGCTAAAGTGGAGTATGTGAGCGGTGGAAATGTGCGCTGCGTTTGATGTCGTGTTCTGCTCAGTGGCATTATCTGACACCTGCCAACCTCGTCTTGTGAGTTTCTGCAACACTTCTCCCTCTGCTAGGTGGTGGACAACCTTCTCTTTATTATCGAAATCAACTATTTTTAAATAAAGGAAAACGTGTCACTAAATCCCACGACACCTCACAGCCATTGCCTTTCATGTTTAATGACTCGTTGCTTCTGATTTATTCTCCTTTTATGTTGCTGTCAATTATATAGGCCACATTTAAACACTGGTTCTGATTGTGTTGAGCGGTGGGGCTCGACAACGTGGCATGAAGAGCAAAAAGAAGTGCAGATTTCACGTGTTTAATGAAAGTCAGTGGCGTCCCTGCCTTAAACTGGCCTCCTTTTGAAAATTAGATAGTTATCCTAAAGATGAAATAATGGCAGCTGGCAGTTTGAGCTAGCGCTTTTTCTTTCATTCGTTTTTGAAGAGAAGATAAAAGTGCAAATGATCGGCCATTAGGCCCATGCTTTAAGATAATGGAACGAGCAGCAGCATATTTTTTTAGCTTAAATCCCATCAGACCTGTGTGTGACAGTGAGTGGACTTTATTATGCCATTCAACCCTGACAACATGCTTTTTCTTCTACATCACTGTTGTTTCTATGCAAAAACTATGACCTATTTTAGCCTTTGTACAGACTATTTTGTATGAATAACGTACTGAAATAAAGTGAAAGTAATCAACCGCCAGTTCCCCCCCTCTGGTTATTGTAACGTTTCACTTCACTCTCAGCACTAGATGTAGCAAGAAAGCTCATTTCATCAACCTGAATTCTGAAAAGTTTCATTTTGATGAAACTGTATAATTTGTAAGCTGGTTAGGCTGCATTAGAGGTGATTTTCAGGTTTGTCTCTGCAACTGTTTGCAGTCAGTTGTGTATCTTTTAAACTTCTCTGCAGCAGTCATTTTTTACTTGGCCACAAACACACATATACTGTATATATTATGAATGAGCTTGCAAAAGCTTAAAACTATTTTAACGACTTCTATATAAACCCTTTGGTCTGTATAAATGTACACATAACAAAGCCACTAAATAACCTAAATTTTGCAGCAAAAAAAAAAAAAAAAAAAAAAAAAGCTTAAATTAATTGATTGTAATGTTATGCAGCTAAAATCTGAAAATAATTCAAATTATCTAACTTTTAAGTACTGTAATCTGGCTCCACATATTAAAACCCAACTTGTTTTTTTCCCTACTGTTCCTCAAGGGTCACCACAGGAAACTAGCTCGCTCCAAGACTTGCCACTTGTTTTTATGCCAGATGCCGTTCCTGAAGCAACCACAGCCCTCTGTGTGGAGCAGAGGGCAGCCATCTTAAGGGTTAAGTGCCTTCCTCAAGGTGCCCAGAGTGGAGCAAACAAGAAAGGAGGCAGGTGTGCGTGCTTCACCCTTCCCACTCACATTTTGATGTTGTTGGGTCTGGGGAGTCAAACCGGTGAACTTCCAATCACACACTTGCCTTCTTTAACCATTGTGCCACCACTCCCCTCCAAAAAAAAAAATTAAAAAAAAA
>JARVLU010000002.1:17693239-17714302 GCA_031762415.1 Simpsonichthys santanae | reverse complement strand
CTTTTAATATCTTTCATTAATTGAACGCATTTTTGCAGAATTTTTGCTGTCAATCAAATTGAAGTAAAACTCCCAAGATAATTCAAGTTGTAGGAAAACAAACTAGACAGATTATTGACGGAGACAAATACTTTTTGCAAGATGCTGTACTGTATATGCAGTGGATAATGATAGATATTTTATTTTTTTTGTAAGAGCAAACTGTAGTAGAATTGCTTGCTTTAGCTGGTTGTGAGGTTTCCACAAAGGTTTTGGGATATATTAGCATCAAATGCAAACCGCATGCTACATTTCTTTCAATGCCCATAAAATATTGCATTTATGTGTTAGTGGTCACATTTTATCTTTTACAAACCCCTAAGACAGGGCAGCACAATGTAAAAGGACAACTGAGAAAACTATGCGTTCATGTTGAGACATCACCCAAACATTGATTTAACATCAAATTACAGAAAAACCACATTTTAGATTAACTAAACACAAGATCCAATGTTGTGCTGCGACCTGCTGGCAGCATCCTGCAAATTCACGGTCAATGAGCATGGCTGTTGGCAAGTCTTCAAAATGTGATTCATCTGTAATCTAGATGTTTGGAAACCTGTTTTATTCTAACTCAACATTTTTACAACTCTCCCTTAGTTGTCATCAGAAATATTTTATTTTTTGCATAAGAAGTGTAAAAGCTGAGTAGTTTTATTGTATAGTAGGTTTTCAAGGTCGTTTCTAATGTTGTGTCTGTGCTGTACACAAACAGGCAGTGATCAACACGATGTGCGGTTTTGGAGTTCAAACTCAAAAACATCTGGATGTTAACAAGTCCATCTACTCAGAAGGCTGCGCGGATCGAGCGGTGATGTGGATCGAGTCACATCTGTTGCTGGTGGGGGCTCTCGCCCTTGGTCTGGCCTTGCCGCAGGTAACCCCACACATGTATGTAGTTAAAGTAACAAGCAGTAACCTTTTACCATAAATAACACTAGTGAGAACCAATAATACTCTTTTATCCTAAATAAGATCTGAAAAGTCATTAAAGCCATCAAAAGTGGGATGTTGGATTGAAGAGAGCAGTAATCGACATATTGACTGCACCTTCAAGGCAGACTCAAGGGGCGTTTGAAAAATAGTAAAATTCTTCATCAATCAGGGGCCAGCATCATGAAATAGCAAAATGCTATAAGGAGGAATTAATCCTCAGTTTTAGAATGTACTTTAAATTCCATGATCAGGTTCAGATTATTTTATATAAACATTATTTTACTTTTTTTTTTTTTATTTAAAGATAAATCACATCGGCAAGGGCCAGCCAGGGACAATGGGAACTACTGGGGAAGGAGATTTAAAATAAAGGATTTACCAGGAACAATGTAACAAGATTTTAACAGCAAACTATCACAATGAGTTAAATGACAGGTTAATCTGCAGTTTAAGTAAAGGACTGAGTGATAGCATGTTTGTAAAAATAAATATGTGTATTTCCTCCCTCTTATGAAGAATTGCTGCAGAGTACAATGTAAATCCTACAGCAATGTGCCCTTTAATGGTAGTCAACATGACATCACTTTAGCACTTATCAGAGCTGTGTTTGAATGATTAGTTCACTTACGGTCAAATGATTGGAGTACTATCACACAACGTTCTCACACAAGCCACTGGAATGCTAATCTGATCTCGCTCACATTTGTTTGAGTCCCCAATGAGTCTGCAAAGAAGGAAACCTGAATTTCCCATAAATCCTAACAAATAGTGATGCTTCTGAAGCATTCACACTTTTGTGATCCATTTTTCTTCTGTACATTTTTCAGCATCTTTCTCGTTCCACAATTTTTGAGCTATTTCAACAAATCACATCAAAATGTTCAGCTCGTTCAGGAGAAGGTGCTATGACTTTTGGTATCGGTGCATCTTTAGCTTTTTTTATATTTAGCCTTTTCTGCCATTTTTTATCATAAAAAAATGAATTGAGCTCATTTTACCTCCTTCAAATCTTTAGATGTGTTTACAACCTTTTACTTTTTACTGCTCCTTTCACATTTTGTTCTGGTTCAGCTTCTTTCAGCTTCCTTGTGCCAAAAAAAATAAATAAATAAATAAATAAAATCAGCTAATTTCAGCTGTTTTGTGATCGTTTCAGGTTCTTCATGCTAACTACAACATTTTCTGTGCTTCTGTTAACATATTCCTGCTAATTTCAAGTTATGCTTTGTCAGGTTATTTCTACTATTTCAGCTACTATTTGACTGCTTTTATGCTAATTTCAGCTGAATCCACTTTTTTTGTACTCATTTCAACTTTTTTCGGCCTAATTGAGCAAAAGTGTGCTCTCGCTACTTCCTTCTGGTAATTTAAGCTTTCTGCATTTTTAGCTACTGTTCAGCTGTTTTTTTTTTTCAGACATTTCCACTTTTGTGTGCTCATTTCTGCTTGTTTATTGGGCATAATTGTGCTTTCTCCACTTATAGTATTATTATAGCTTCTTCCTGCCTTTTCAGCTTCTTTTAAACTTTTTTAGGGATGCACGATATTATCGGCATGGTATTGGTATCGGCCAATATTAGCGTTAAAGTTCAGTTTTGGACATCGGCCATTTCATCGAAATAACTCACAGATATAAAATATGCTGTTTTTGTAAGACAACCCAGTAAGAAGGATGCCTGCAGCACGTGATGACGTCACGCGGGCCTACCTGATCTGATCACTGCGGAGAGGAAAATTCAAAATGTCAGCGGTATGAAAGTTTCTTTTCGTTGAGAATGCCGGATTCCAAAAATGTTTGGACTACGTTGAGCCTCGCTACATCGTCCCCAGTCAGATATATTTTTCCGACGTAGCCTTACCCGAGTTACAAGCCGTTATTTCCGACATCATTGAGAAGCTAATAGCCAATAGCACTTGGGTGATTTTTTACCACAGACATTTGGATGTTGTGTTAGCCCCATTAGCATGATTAGTCTTACAGCACAACAAAAACTTTGAACTTAAAAAGGCTTCATGCACAGGAGTGCAAAGGATCCCACACTGCATCTAGGAACCTGGAACAAACCTCCACAAATCAGACAGCATTGCAGGTGACTAAAATAACATTTAACACTTTTCATTTAATATAAGTTAAAGTGCTATGCCTATCATATGGCTGTTACTGAATATGTCACCAGCTCTTAAGCTGTTACACAATTTTTGTATCAAATATGCCTAAATAAGAGGCTATGTTCTGACAAAGGAAAGTACAGTACTGTATTTAGAAAATATTGGTATCGGTTGTTGGCCAAATAAGTTTTAACATATTGGCATATCGACCAAAAATCCAATATCATGCATCCCTACTTTTTTTTTTTTTATATTTTCCATTTTGCTAAATTTCAGCTTTTTTAGCTAATTTACAAATGTTTGTGCTCATTTCTGCTTATTTACTTGGTAAACCAAATTCAGCAAACGTGTTCTTTCTGCGTTCTTCTGCTAACTAGGCATGTTCTTCCATTTCAGCTACATTTTAGCATGATTTTAGCTCATTTCAGCTGTTGTTCAGCAAGTCTTCAGCAACACCTCATTTTCTCAGTAAATGTGATTTCTCTAGTTGCTTTGATGTTTGGTAAACTTTTGATTTAAAGGTGCATCCTTTATAAACAGAATTTATTTAAGAACAAGTCACATCAAATTGTGAATAAATTGAGCATTTTAAATACAGTATTTCATTTTATGATCAGCTCTACAGGATTCTACTTTTGATCAGTAAATATGAGCTCAAATTCAAGTCAAACAAGACCTAATTTCGAAATACCTCCCTCAAAGTGCCAAATGAGAATTAAAACATCCTTCCAAGGGACCATGGGATGCTCATTACAGGCTGCAGTTACCAAGAGTCTGTTCTGTAATCTAAAGTGGCTGCTGCTGTCCTCTAGATTGCAGGCATTGTGCTGTCCCAGATCCTGGTCTCTCAGATCCAAAATGAGATTACCTCGGTGTTTTGAGAGCGGAGGTGGAGGCAGAAAGAAAAGAAGCCAGAGTCCTCTGACAAGTGCAAATTCATCGAGTGTATATCCTTTTCTTACTCTGCTGTTGCCTTTAGCTAATCTAGTTTGATGCCATTTATTGAGCTACTCAAAAAATAGTTACATACAAGGAGAAAGTGTGTACTGATTTTAAATGTATTTTATATGAAGGTGACTTGTAAATGTACATCAAATGTGATGTGTTTGCTAATAAAGAGTTATGTATACTGTATTTATTTTATTCCAAAGTTAGAATGAATTCCAATTTATTGATAAGAAATGGGATGGAACAGTGGTCTAGGTATTTCTGAGATTTCAAATATATTTCCGTGACATGCAGGTATGTTTATCCCTGCACTCTTTTTACAACAGCCATGTGGAACAACTATGCCATTTGAAAAAACATGTTTGTGATCATCCATCACAATAAAGGTTAAATCATGTCATCTGGTCAAGTTTCTTTAGGAGAGTAAAGTTTCGTATTTCATCCGAGTGCAATACATGGTAGCTTTTTGCATCCAGCTTAACTAAAAAGTAATATAACATGAACAATTTCCCATTAAGTCATGAGATTTGCCCAAAGTGACACAATAAATGGAAACCCATTGTTAAAAAAAACATTAAACACAACTGAAAATAGTAGATTGAACTTTTATACAATAAGATCATCAATGTAAGAGTACAGCACAAAAGACCATGTATCTGATCAGCTGTGTAAAGCCTCTCCCAGCTGGTTGGAAGCCCATTCAATCAAAGCAACAGACTGTCCGATTAAAGATTACTTTGATGTTTTCCCACGAGAGCTGCTCCCACATCTTGCAGTCATTCTAGACATGAAGAGCCAGGGCTTTCTGCATCAGGCGCTGGGTCAGAGGGGAGTTGGGCCTCACAGCATCACGCTCCACCAGAAGACATCTAGGCAAAGTCAGGACAACACAAGACGGTGCAAAGAGATGAACACAAAATAAAGAGAACACAAGCTGGGAGAGTAAACCAAACAATAAAAAATAAAACCTGGTGTAGACACAATATAATGGGAGAATAAACACAGTCTGGAAACTCAAAGTGGACGGCCTTGTGTTAATTCAACTTAGTAACTTTATGATCTGAATAGAGCTGTATTGTTCAATTCAATTTAATTCAGTTTACTTTTCATTCATTCAACCTTTATTTTGGCAGGCTAATCCCACTGAGCCTCGAGGGCTCATTTACAAGAGAGAAATACAGATATATTTTTTTAACAAGTTAAAACAAAGATGTCAAAGTAGCAAAACAGACAGATTATAAGGCGATGTAGAAAATCAAAAACAGGAGCTTATATAGCGCCAAGTCACAACAGATGTCATCTCAGGGCACTGAACAGAAACATTCACATACATAAAAAGTTAGTTAATAACGTTATGTATCTAAGGAGCCAACAGACTGCTTGGAGTTTTCACTTAGTCAAGCACAAAGGAACAGTGGAAAGGAAAAACTTCCTTTTACAAGGAAGAAACCTTTAGTAAAACCAGACTCAGGACAAGTGGCCATCTGCTTCGGCCGGCTGAGTTTGAGAGGACAGGAAGGAGGAACAGATACACAATGGCAGGCCGAGAATCACATGTTAAGATATAAATGGTATCAAATGAAAACTATGCATTTGTAACTATTCATTTGATGAAACAAAGTCAATATGTCCTCCAGTAGTCCAAGCATATGGCAGCAAAACAAGCCAACCCTAAATATAGGATTTATCAAAAAGGAAAGTCCAGTCAGGTCTTAAAACTGGACAATGTGTCAGCCTCATGGACACAAACTGGAAGATAGTTCCACAAGAGAGGAGCCTGATAAGTGAAAGTTCTTCCTCCCATTCTGCTTCTGGAAACACTAGGAACCACAAGTAAACCTGAAGTCTGAGAGCGAAGTGCTACGTTAGGAAAATATAGGACAATAAGCTCTGTAATATAAGATGGAGCTAGGTTGTTGAGGGCTTTGTAGGTTAGAAGTAAGTTTTGAATTCTATTCTGAATTTGACAGGGAGCCATTGGAGAGAAGGTAAAACTGGAGATATATGATCCCTCTAGGTTATGATTGTTATTTGGTTGTCATGCGAGTACAGAGTGAAGCATAAAAGCTGGGATAAATATGTTTAAGTTGACGCAGAAGCATTCAGATTTGTTTGTGCCAGCTATTTTCTTGATTAAATGTCTCCACATTTGTTCAGCATTCTGAATCCAGCTGTGTCCCAGAGCACACTGCTGGATTAAATCCTGACCTGATGTGACCCTATGGTTCCTGAGAAATAAAAACAATTTGTAAAAACTGCATCCAAGTTAAATACAACTGCCAGCTAATTGAAAATAAGGCAAATGCATTCAGTGGGAAAGCCATGAAGAAATTGCTTTTTAGTGGTAAAACTGACTGGATTTTCAGAATACTTTTTGGGAAAACATTGATTAGCTGATTAGCTGGAGACTATAAATGATTAACCTCAAGAGTGTGGTTTTATCAGCAGAGATCCCCTGAAAACAAAGCTCTGTAAAATCAAATGTACATTTAATTTTATTTTCCTTCTCCTGTACTGCATCTCTAACAGAACTGAGCTTTCTGAAATACTGGTAAAATTGTCAGGCAAGTCTGAGAGGGGATCATTGGATTAGTTTGTAAGAAAAATAAACTGCTGATGCCCAGTTTGTTCCTCCACTGGTCCCTGAATGCCTGACACCAGCCTTTTTTACACCAAGGACTGGTGTTTTGCAAGACATGTTTCTATGGACAAACAGCAGAGGTGTGAGTGTGAGGGGAGGTTGTACACATAACAAAACACAACAAAGTGCATCATGTATTTTTTAATTATTACATCTATAATTTAAATATTGTATTATTTTCTTTAATTTCATCTATATTGTTATTATTCTGTGGGTTATTTAATATATTATTGAATATAATACAACTTCTTAGCAATGCGGTTAGCCACTAAATACAGTGCTCGTAGTACGGACACATTTAATGGAGTAGCAGCTTTGAAGAATTGTTCTGACCTTTTTATTCATTTTTTTTCTCTGAAAACTTTCAAAATTTGTCTTTTAATGAAGCGTGCTTTGTCTCGATGTGGTGGAGCAGTTTTGAAGGTTTCAGGGCTTCACTGGATGGCCAGCTGCCACATACCACACAGAGCATGCTGAGAATGAGCATGAGAATCACCTGAAGCGACAAACCCATCATTTAAGTAGGACTCTTGGTGTTTTCTTTTAAATGTAGTTTTCTTGTTGGTGGCAGTTGTGGAGCCTTCTGCTGCCTCATCATTAAGACTATTACTTTCTTAAATAAGTGCTCCAGCAACGTTTTTATTTTTTATTTTACTCACTTTGGCTAAAGTTAGAGAGCTTTCCCATGCATGCAAAATAAAAATAAAAATTCCAACTGACTCAATCAAGCAAGTGCTAAAATTGTGTGGATGGAAGAGATTGATTTTCAAAATAAAATACCATGCAGACTAAGACAGAAAAAAAAAAATCTAAATTAAACTTTTTTTTTTCTTTCTATGCGGCTCAGTGCCAAATGATCCAAGGACCAGTACTGGTCCCGACCCAGTGGTTGGGAACCCTGGGCTTGGGTATGTACTGTATGTACTGGTAGTTGAATGTAAGCCATGTAATTGACATTCCTTCAGCAAATATGCATTTAAAGGCCAAGTTTGAACACGTGGACTTTAAAGCTATGCACTTATTACTGAATTACCCAAGGTGTATGCCGATATCTAAAGTGAGCAGGGTCTCAGCTGCAGGCTGAAACAAATCTAATGATATCCTGATTCATGCTCAATATTCCAGGTAGAAAAATCCATCAAAGTTAAGTCAGTGTTTCTTTGTGTTGAAACATTTCATCCTTCATCCAAAGGGCTTCATCAGTCCCAGGAGCTGAAACAAACTCAGTCTTATAAACAGCACCTTCACATAGTGAACCATTTTGGCCATGACTGCTTCAGAAAAGTCGTTGGGGGAGAGGGCGGACTCCAGAAACCATCTGAGCACCATCAAATTGGTTGACGCACTATGAGAAGGTGCTATTTATAAGACTGAGTTTGTTGCAGCTCCTCTGACTGATGAAGTCCATTGGACAAAAGACGAAACGTTTCAATGAAAAGAGAAGGACCTGACTTAACTTTGTTGGATAATCTAATGAAACTAATCTGTGTTAAATCTGCAACTGAAAGCAAAGCTTAGAAAAAGTTAATTACCGATATGCAATACAGAACTCAATATAGTGCAGTAGTTCCCAACCCTGGTCCTTGAGGAACACCATCCTGCACATTTTAGTTGTTTCCTACTCCCACACACCTGATTCAGTGATTTAATTGTGTCCTCAAGTTCTGCATAAGTCAGTTAACCCAATTATTTAAATCAGGTGTGTTGGAGCAGAGAAACAACTAAAACATGCAGGATGGTGTTCCTCAAGGACTAGGGTTGGGAACTCCTGTAGTAGAGGTTCTGGGTTAGTAGAATCACTCCTAAGAGATTTATTGTTTTTACATTAATCGGGTAGAGTTTAACTAGGTCTGATAAGTGCAGAAACCTCACGAAGGATGAATAGTCTTAATAAATTTTAAAAATTAAACAAATATAAAAGGTAAACTAAATTTGAAAACGGATGTTGGGATTGAAGTTTCAGTTGTACGTACCTTCCCAGTTTCTGGTGACGTTTATTTTCTGATTTCATGGTTGCATGGATAAGCAGCTGATTGAACAGATCTCGCTGTAAAAATGAAATAAAAAACATAAAAACTCATTAGTAAACAAGAATCTCTTTCAACACTATTCAAAGTACATGTACTCCTTTAATATGCACTGCAGAGCCCTCGAGAACAGTTTTCAGAAAACGAAACATAGAATCCATGAAGTCCATCAGCATCCATCTCAAAGATCTATTATTTATAAACTGGAGCACTGTGCTTCACATTCTCCTACCACAGGGTGTGGTACATTCATGGACCTAAAGGCTGCAGCTCTGAAGCACAGTAGGTTTTATTTCTGGCTACTTTTTACAACAGGGATTTCAGTTTTGCTCATGAAAACACATTACAGTATGATCAATAATATCCAAAGAAAGCAAACCCTCAAGGCCAAAACGTTCTTATTTGTGCAATAAGAAGCTGTTTGTTTAAAATTTAGTTTTGTTTGACTTTTTTTGTAAGCTTTCATTTTTTAAAAGGCACTCATTTGTGTAAAGCTTACCTGTGCGTCACTGCCACCGATGTCCACCATGCGGTAACGTAACGGACTCAACAGTTCCACAGTCTGCTCATAGTTGCTGTTGTTGTACTCTATCATAGCTTTACACATTGGGATGCCTACACTCTCAGCCAGTAGATGTTGCTGGTTGTCACCTGGTTTCCTGTTGAGGGAACAGCAGTGTAAGCAAAAGTTTTATAAATCAAATACAAGCTAGAGGCAGTTTTACTTTGCAGATTCCCTGTTATACTACAACATTTTTCTACTGATCTATAAAAGGTAAGCATCTGAAAACTGAATTACTGTAGTCCATCGCTACTTTGCGGTTCAACTTTCGCGGACTCGCTCTTTCGTGGTTTTTCAGCGACTGTCAACTTTAATACAAAAAAGTTACGTCTGGTCCTCAACAAAAAATTAAAAAAATGAAAAAAAAAAAATTGTAGAAACGTTTCGTCTTTCCTCCGAAAGACTTCTTCAGTCTGAGGTGCTGTATTCAACTCAGTCTTATAAATAGCACCTTCTCATTGTGGATCAACCAGTTTGCTGCTGACAGCCAAAACTAGCTGCTCATATGATTAAGGAAGACCATCAGCCTAAACACGGATTGTTAGCACCCTGATGGTTACTTGCTATTCACAAGGGGCTGAGTGGTACTAGCAATAACAGCAATGGAAGAGGGGGACAGTCAACTTTAATATTACTCATGTGATTAAGATGGTATGAGATGAAAGGTTAATAAAAAATAAAAAATAAAACAGTATATGTACTTCGGACAGGCGCCACTATTTCGTCGTTTTCTTTCAATAAGCCTACATTGTAACTCCAGTCAAAAAAACTACACTACCCAGAAGCCAACAGTGCTTCCGACCGCTGCTTTCTGCCAAAATGAAGGGAAAGTTTTGCAACGTAAAGTCTGAAGTAACTATCTATGAATCTCACAGAAATGGCAGGAAAGTCTCAAATAATCCTGAAACTTCTTGAAGCTCAATTATCCACGTGCACATCAACCTGGATGGGGCGGGGGTGGTCGTAGGGCTGGGCGATATGGACCAACATTAATATCTCGATATTTTAAGATAAATGGTGATATACAATAGATATCTCAATATTTTTTCTTTCCATTCAGTAATTACAAAAATATGTGAGTCAGAGCTTTGTACCAATTGTGACACAGGCACATTTTTTTAAAACCGTTGTAACTCTACAAAATAAATGTCTAAAAATAAACATTTTACATATATTAAATGATAATTTTCAGCTACGCCACCTTCACTACGTTAGTAAGCGTGTGCAAAGCAGCATGTGAGGGGCTGTGTTATACAGTGAGGGAGGAGGGGCCAGGAGCAGATGGCGCAGATGGGAGCAAAAGAAAAACTACTTTACATAGATTTTCCAGTCTAATTATAACTCAATGTAGAAATATCGATACAGACGATATAGCCCCATCTTGTATCGCATATCAAATTAGAAGGTGGGCTTCATCGCTGCAGAGTAGGTCTGCTGGACCGGAACCAAACCCGACTGGAACCGAGCTGCTGTTTTGCAGAGCTGGTGAGTAAGTTTGCAGTATTGTACAGTACATACACGTGTGTTGTTAAAATGATGAAGGTTTAAGAGTTTAGAACATTGCAAGAGTGTGGGAAGGGTTCATAAAGTCTTAAAATATACCAATTCTAAAATAAATATAGAGTTCCTACTTCATGGTTTTTCACCTATAGCGGTGGTGTCTGGAACGTAACCCCCACAATAATCGAGGGACTACTTTACTCCAAAGCCAGACAAAAGCTCCACAATACACAACCTTTTAATTTTTTCCAAACGAAGGTAAAACCGTAACTATAGAGAACATGGATGACACAATAAAAATGCAAAGCATGAACATGTCTGAGGATTTAACAGTAGAAACGTGCAGAAGAGGAAACATTAAAATTAACTTGTCATTTTATGCTATGAGCTAAAAAAAATGTCCAAGCACAGTCGGAGGTGAGGAAACCTCAACATGTTTGTACCTTACAGAGGCAGCAGGTCCTGCTACATCATTTTCTGAAGAGGAAAGACTCATTTTCAGATAAAGAACATAGCTTGGTGTTCTCTTTTGTTGCTCCTAGTCCGCTGACATAAGGTTTAAGGTGTGCAGGGAAGAGAAAAGGCACAGAACTAACCTGGCCAATTCCTGGAGGCCCTCCAGCAGACGCTGAGATGTCCCAGACTCCTTTGCTCCCAGCGACACCATGAGGAAGTGGAGGTCATTGAACAAGGTCACATGGTCATCGGTGTGAGGCTGGGTCACCTGCAGCAGCTCTCGCCAGCGGTCCTTCACACACACACCTGCAACAAGCAGCAACACAAGCACGTTTTCTGAGACAGGAAAAAAGACGGTTCCTCTCCAAAAGTGAAAAATTTGTTCAGACATTTCACTAATTATCCTCACGTCTGGCACATAACTTCAATAGTCAATTAATGGAGTATAAAAACTGGGATAATTTCATCCCATTAACTTTTTTACTTTGAGTTTAAGATGTTAAATTAGGTGCTACAGTTGTTTTGCAGTTAATTTGCAACAAAATGTTTACAATTACAGGTGACTGATAATTTCCTACAACAAAAAAATAATACTTTTTTTGAGACTAAATTAAATTCAATCAGAGGCATTGAGGCCTTTAAATTTCCTACAAATTCCCATCTTTTAATATTCCCACCTTCCATTTCCAGTCTGTAGAGCATCGAACAGGCATCTACTGTGTCCAGCATGGACCCTGAGGCTTTACACCGTTTGAATATCTTAAAAAAAAAAAAAAAAAAAAACAACAATGGCACATCTTTTCACTCTTCCCTTTGAAAACTGAGAGGACTAGCAGGTAATAAACATAATATATCATTTGCAAATATCAAATTGCTATATGTTGATTAGTGGTTAAAACACATGAATTTAAACCAGCTCAGAGAAATAACAAAATAAGTATTTTTTACGTTAAGGTGGTTAGTGACATGAAATATTTTTGCTAATGTACAGAAAATGAAAAAGACTGTCTCACAGTCATAGTTTCAGTCTAAAAAAAAACAACTGATTTGGTACTTTGAAATGAGCGTGGGTGGTTCTTTGGCTCTCAGATCTATAGACGGCTTTAATTTCTATTTGCTCACCCATCACCCTCCTGACTCACAACCTGCACAACACATTGCTTTTCATCTGGATCCATTGCGTTTTGGCACATTTGTGACTTTTAAACACTTTCAGACATCCACATAAGGTTTTGTTTCAAACTCTCAACCAACCTGAGAGTCAAAGATTTGCAGAGCAGCTTCATATTGTCCCTGCAGAGGAGAAGGTAGTGAAAACAACAAGCTTGAGTTATGGCAGAAATGAGATAAGCAAAGCTGATCATTTGTTATGTTTAGATACAAACTCAAATTAATCTTACAACATAATTAACTTCAGACTTCAAATTACCGTTGGGAAATAATAAATTAAAAAAGCCACAAACACTTCTACTGCTAGCTCTTTGCTTGACTGAATAAATGAATTACAGTATAATTCTTACCTTCTCAATAAAGTATAGAGCCCAGTGCCAATAATTGTGACTGGCCAGAATGTCTGACACCTGCAATTGAATGTTACATAATTCAAACATCTTTTTTTGTGTGTGTGGGGGAAGGGGGGTCCAGTTTGATATAAACCAAGTGATTTTTCGACTTCAGTTAAGCAGTAATTAAAAGCAGGACCTGCCAGTCTTTCTCTCTGCTCTCCATGAACTTCAGACCACTGTCCACCTCTGCTTTCATCTCATAAACATGAGCTACAGAGTGGACGGACCACGCATCATCTGGAGTCAAGGCAAGGCCCTGTGCAACAAAAGGTGAAACAAGAACAAGTTCTACAACAGCGTCAAGTGCCCGTGACATGCATACCCTAAAAACACAGAGTGGAAGAAAACATCTTCATGTTTAAGAAATCTGGCACAATACACAATTTGTCTCATTTTGTGTCACATAGCTGGCATGATTGTGTGAATGTCCATGAAGCATTCACACTATTGGAATCCATTTTTCTTCCATACATTTTTCAGCATCTTTCTTGTTCCACAATTTTTCTGCAATTTAAAAAATCCATACATCAAAATGTTCAGCTCTTTCAGGATAATCCTGCTATGGTACTGATGCAACGTCAGCTGTTTGAAATATTTAGCCTTTTCTGCCACTTCTTTTTCTCATGGGAAATAATTGAGCTCATTTTACATCCTTCATAGCTTTAGATGTTTAAAACCTTTTACTGCTCCTTTCACTTGTTTTGGTTCAGCTACTTTCAGCTTCCTTGTGCAAATTTAAACATTTTGTCAGCTCCTTTCATCTAATTTCAGCTGTTTTTTTTTTTTTTTAATTTTCATCAGTTTTGTGCTCCTTTCAGGTTATTTCTGCAAATTTCTGCTATTTCAGCTACTATTTAGCTGTTTTTATGTTAATTTTAACTTTAACAGCTAATGCCACATTTTTTGCACTCACTTCATCCACTCAACCCAATTCGTCAAAAAAGTGCTCTCTCCACTCCCTTCTGGTAATTTAAGCTTCTTTCTGCTTTTTAGCTAATTTCCAGCTGTTTTTTTGTGCTAATTTTGTGCTAATTTTAGCTTCTTTTTTTTTTCCAGATAATTTCCACTTTTTGTGCTCATTTCTGCATCTTTTAGCAAACATATTTCTGCTTTCTTCTGCTAGTTTAAGCTTGTTCTACCTTTTGAGCTATTTTTTCAGAATTTTCTAGCCAACTTCAGCTGTTTACAGATAAATTTAAGTTTTTCGTGGTAATTTCTGATACGTTCAGCCTAATTAACTTAATTCTGCTAATTTCAGCTTGTTATGCACTGTTCGGCTTATTTCTGCTAGTTTCAGTTATTTCAGCTACTATTTAGCTGTTATGCCAAATTAGTTTTTTCAGCCAGTTCCAACTTTTTTTTTTTAAGCTCATTTCAACTTTTTCCACTTCCTTCTGGTAGTTTAGGCTTCTTTCTGCCTTTTCAGCTACTGGTATATATGGCTAATTTCAGCTTTTTATTTTATTTTTAATTTCCTAATGTTTGTGCTCAAGTCTGCTTACCTAATTCAGCAAATATGTGTTAGTTCTGCTTTCTTCTGTTAATTTAGGCTTGTTCTTCAATTTCAGCCACATTTCAGCATGTTTTCTTATAGCTAATTTCAACTGTTTTTCAGCATGTTCTTTTGTAATAAGCAATAATTTTTTAGCATTTTTGCAGGAAATGCAATTTCTCTAGTTTCTTTAGAACTTGGTGCAGCCAAGGTAAAACAGGAAGTGACATCAAACGGGAACTCTGTGGTCTTTGTGTATTAAAACTGTATTATTTGAAATCTGACTTTTCTTTATCTCTCTCCAACAGTGACTAAAATAATTTAACATCAGATTAATCTCTACTCTCTGTACTGTATTAGCCACTGTAGCAATGCTCTATTTACGTGCAGGCATTTCCCTTTGTCATTACTTCCTGTTACTGCACATGTAAATTTCTCAACAACTGTTCATCTCAGTGGTGTGAATTTTTTGCAATGTGTTATTAATATTGTCTTTCCAAAAAAAAAAAATGCTTTTATATTTATCACAAAAAGTTGATTTTACGTCCAGTGAAGACAAGTCTGGAAGTCTGCAAGTGGACTGACACAATCAGCTCAAGCACAAACAACCTGAAATACATAGCCACAATAACGGCAGTGAAAAATAAATAAATAAAAGGCAACTGAGAGAAGAATCTCACCTCCATTGCCACTTTTAGAGCCTGGTCATAGAAGCGAGTTTCAAGGAGACCAAAGGAATATTGTCCTTTCAGATAGCTGAGGACAAACATACAGTACATCTTTGTTTTTTTTTTGTTTTTTTACGAAAATCCAAAAAACACTTTCTACTCTACTGTGCAATTCATGTAAGCTCAAAAAATAGTCATACTCCATTAAAACAGATTTGTTTTATACTGTATATTTACAGCTTTTTACTTCCTTGTCTGTTTATTTACAAACCAGAAACAGCAAACACCAAAATTAAAGCACTGGCAGAGTACAGTACTATGAAACATTTTGTAATATTACATAATAATCTAACTGTTAAATACAGTTTGTACCTGCTTGACATAAAATGATAAACAATAAATATTGATAATAATAAAATAATGACAAACAACGAAGCAGAAACTGACAGTCATCTATGCATGCTGTCATTTTTACCTGAACAAAGGCATGTGAGGTTTCCAGTGAGGAAGCACTCTGGCCACAGAGTCCCTCATGGGTACCTGGGCTCCCATGTAGAAGTAAGAATCATGGGCGAATTTGAGAGCCAACATATCAGTGGGATGATCAAGCAGTACATCTTCCCATGCTTCGCAGGCTTGCAGAAACTTTCTATAAGAAATATAAGTCGTTAATGATATACAGTACACCGTTTTGGGAGACAATGGAGCACACAGTGAGCACTCAGAACAAATCACAGATGTCAGTGTGATTTGTGAGGGAATGAGAAGCTGCATCCTCCATAACAACGCAAGGACATAAAAAATAAAATAAAATGAAATAAATAAAAAAACTTCCTAATACTGCAGGATTTTGGATTTTATCACAGAGAAGTATGATACAGGAGAAAAAAAAAAATCCACATTTTGCTTGCCAGACTGTGGCGGAAATTAAAATAGCTCATGAATTCTCACAGATTAATGTTAATGCAAACAAAGAGCAACTACAGGAATAATAAACTATTTCCTTAAAATTAACTACCTTTAAAAAAAAAAAAAAACTTCTCAAAAGCGACCCATTTCCTGTAGCACAGCGAAACTCGTCTTCTCTCTAATGAGGCCTATTTCCGACTGCACAACAGACCTCAGTTGTGACATGCAAATTTAAATTAGTGGAAATGTTTCTTTTAGGAAGAATAATAGAGTTTGCTATAAACTGTTAAAAATTAAACAGCTACAGCATTTATAATAAACAACCTTGCTTGACATTGTCATACATATTTTATCTGAGGAGAACGCTCAGAACTGCCTTAAAATCCTGGCTAGTAGTTTAGACTTTTCTTCTTTTATTTATGGACCTCAGCGTGAAACACATTTGCATTTTGCCGGTGTGCTGGACATTTTGGCACAGAGGAAAAGCAAAACAGTAAATTTCATTGAAGGAAAAAAATTCACGCAAGAATTATTACTGAACTGAAAATAGTGTGAATGTTTATGAAGCATTCACACTATTGTGATCCGTTTCTCTTCCATACGTTTGTCAGCATCTTTCTCATTACACAATGTTTGTGCTATGTCAAGAAATCATAAATCAAAATGTTCATCTCTTTCAGGACAATCTTACTATGATTTTTGTTATTGGTGCAACTTTAGCTTTTGAAATATTTAGCCTTTTCTGACATATTTCTCATTGAAAATAAATTTAGCTCATTTTACATCCTGCCAATCTTTAGATCTGTTCACAAACTTTTACTGCTCCTGTCACATTTTGTTTTACTTCAGCTTCTTTCAGCTTCCTCATGCAAACAAACATTTTTCCAGCTATATTTTCAACTATTTTGTGCTCCTTTCAGCTTAATTCTGCAAGTTTCTGTTTCTTAAGCTAGTTCAGCTAGTATTTAGCTGTTTTATACTAGTTTTAGCCTTTTCAGCCAATTTCACAATTTTTGCACTCATTTCAACTTTTTTCTATCCAATTCATCAAAAATGTGCTCTCTCTCCACTTCCTTTAGGTAACTTAAGCTTCTTTCTGATTTGTTTTTTAGCTACTCTTCTGCTTTTTTGTTTTTCTTCTAATTTCAGCTTTTTTCAGGTCATTTCTACCTTTTTGTGCCAATTTCTGCTTCTTTCAGCCTAAATGGGCAAACGTGTTCTTTTTGCTTTCTTCAGCTAATAGTGTGAATGCTTCTGTTTTCCTGTTTATATTTATTATTGTGTGAATGCTTATTAAGAATTCACAATAATATAAACAAGAAAACTGTTTTACCACTGCTTGGTATTGTATTAAAAAAAAGAACAAATAAAAAAAACCATAAACATATTTATTATTGTTATTCTAGTTTAAACGTGGTCTACCTTTGCAGCTAGCTTTTTTAGATTTTTTTTTTTGTCAATTTCATGTTTTCAGATAAATTCACATTTTTATGGTAATTTTTGCTACTTTCAACTAAAGTAACTTCTTTATGGTAGTTTCAGCTCATTATGCACCATCCATCTTCCATTATCTTTAGGTTACTGGGGTCACTGGTGCCCATGTCCAACAATCACTGTGCGAGGGGTGGGGACACCCTGGAAAGGTCTCCAGTCCATCGCAGGGACACAAAGAGACAAACGAGACAAATTCACTCTCTCACTCACGCTTAGGGGCAATTTAGAGTTACCAATCAGCCTAACATGCATATTTTTGGTCTGTGGGAGGAAACTGGAGTACCCGGAGAAAACCCATGCAAGCACAGAGGAAACATGCAAACTCCACCCAGAAAGGCTCCCGGACCGGGATTTGAACCAACGTAACCTGCTTGCTGAGAGGCAGCAGCTCTAACAGTTGCACACTGTGCTGCCCTGATTTTGCTCCTTTCAGCTTATGTCTGCTAGTTTCAGCTTTTTCTGCTATTTCAGCTACTATTTAGTTGTTTTATGCCAATTTTAGCCTTTTTTTTTAAGCTCATTTCGGCTCATTCCACTTCCTTCTCGTAGTCTAAGTTTCTTTCTGCCTTTTCAACTACTTTTTTTTTGTTATTGCTAATTTCAGCTTTTTTTAATATAGCTAATTTCATAATTTGTTAATTTCTGCTTATTTATACCTAATTCAGCAAAAATGTGTTATTTTGCTTTCTTCTGCTAATTAAGGCTTGTTCTTCCATTTCAGCTACAATTCAGCATGTTTTTCCAGCTAATTTTAGCCGTTTTTCAGCAATAAGCATTCCTGTCCACAGGCAATGCAGTTTCTCTAGTTTTGATTAATTTTATTATCTTTTAATGATCTGAATATCGCGATGGTTCCACCTTTAATAAAACTAATTTGTTCACCAATTTCAAAATCCCATTTCTTAATATATTTGTTCTTCCAAATGGAAACAAGCTCTTTAAAGGGGTACATAAAACTTTCTAAAACTCCACTTGGGATTATGGATTACACTGGTGAAGTCGACACTGCTTTTTATAAACCATTTAATCCTCCTTTTATATCCTTATTCAATATTTTATTTTAACAGCACTTTATAGCAGGCTTCCTCTGGGTCTTACCCGTGGGAGAAAAGCTCCATGGCTCTGACGTGGAGCTTCTCTCTTGGAGAGACGTTCTGGCTGTTTGCAAGCTCCACTGTTCGCCTCACAGTGCTGGCCAGACGCTCATTCAGCCGGGTGCTGCTCGTTGTGGAGATCAGCTCCAGCCCCGTACTGATCACATGACCCATAACTGTGGCAAAAACAAACAACCCTTTTCATTTTGAACTTTCCCCACTGCAACCGAGCAGCTCACATGGGAAAAAAGGTCACATGCACATGTAAAAGTTTTGGACTGAAGTCTGTTTTTTTTTTAAAAAGCACATTGTTTAATAGCTAACTAATGATGTCTCAGTCAGCTCATTCATGTTTTAATGAGTCACTTGCAGCAGAAACTAATGTAAGAGACTGCAAGTTTGTGCACATGTTCAACAAAAGTTAGCAACAGAGATACATCTATCCTTTGGCTAATGCTTAATTTGAACTAGGACACCAGCTGAGGTAATTATGTTTCATCTACGGTATGATCACTGAAAATTTATGCATCATTCTAGCTGGTTCATTATTATTAAACTGGCTTCATTGTGAATGAGCAAATTATTTATTCATCTTCATTTATTTAAACCAAGAACAGCACGTGTAAAATAAAAATAAAACAAACATAAAACAGTGCAACAGATTGGTTTTTGTTACATTGGCCTTCTGTCCAGTTGAAAATTTGCAGACCTAGCTCCTAATTGGGAATTATTAATAAAAAAATTAAACAGTACGAGTTGTGTTGTTCTGATAAAGGATCAGAGTGTAACTATCCAAAACACAGTCAACAAATACCTTATGACAAAAAATAAATAAATAAATAAATTGAAAAAAAAAAAAAAAACCCAGAAGATTGGATGTTGTCTTGGTTTGTTTATTTAAACATTGATTAAATCAGAAAAAAATATTTTCACTGAAATCTTTTCACCTAGAGGTCCAACTTTGAGTTTAGGGGTGAATTAAAATTAAACAGAGACACATCTCTGCTATAATCTGTGGCATAAATACAGTACTGTATTCATATTTTAGCCTTAGATATTTAATAATTTATTACATGTCACCTTCATTAAGGGGTGGGCGGTCCTTTTGGGGTGGGGGTGGCTTGGCTTGCTGCAGCTTTTTTTTTATTGGTTGAAAGCAGCGTCAGTTTAATTAGGGTTGGCTTCATCATTACATTGGGTGTTTTAACAAGACCACAACAAAACACTTTTTCTTCCCCCTCCTCATTTTTTTAAACAGATGTTAGAAATCCGTTGTGGCGACAGAGAACTTTAATCCATGTTTAAAGTACGTAGGATCAGAAACCACTTAATTCAGAAATTTTGACAGCACACGACCCATACAGTATTTAACCTGTTTTTTCTTTGTCTTACTAGCTGTACTCTTCTTGCAGACAAGCTAGTTTTAGTATTTAATTTTAATAAATACTTTTATTGTGTGCGTCCTAAATATAAATATTTACCAAAGTCAGGGTCAGCAGTCTGCATAGCAGAAATGCATCCTTCAATGCCTCCCAAGGTTTCATCATTTCGCCATTTCACATACTAGAAAACAAACACAATTAAAAATGCTAATGTGTGTTGCATCATTGCTTCCACACGAGTGCAGTGTGTTATGTAACCTACCTGAGTGAGTATAGCATCGTACAGTTTGCACGCCTCATTACTGCTGGTGGACAGAGGAAGACCTGCGTCCTTCCACGCCTTTTACACATGAAAATGCAAATATTGTGATACATAGCATCAATTCTGCATGTTGCTATGTCATTAAACACTTTCTCTTTCAAGCCATGAAAAAAACTTCACTTTAGAATAATCTTTGCTCCATCTTACTTATCATTTCAGAGCTAGCATAACAAAAATGAATCCAACGGGCCATATTTAAACTTCTTGCGTCACTTGCATAAAAAAAACACCAAAAACGAGCTTATTTTTTATCTGCAGCTTTTGGTAAAGTGGACATTTTTCAAACAATGACACCCCCGCAACTCACCTGACAGTCTCTGAAACTTTTCGCGTCCATCCTTCAGCTTCAGCGTCCACTCTTTCAACTCTTATCGGAAGTTACCACTACAGCGATATTCTTTTCACAATAAGAGCACGGATAATATAAAGGTACAATTTATTTGCATCAAACTGCTAAATTTAAATTAACCTTCGTGTAATGTGATGAGGAATACGGACTGTGTGACTAAAATAACTAAATCTACACTTACACCGGTTTAATAAAATTGTTTTATTTTGTTAACTTGCCTAGTTTTGTAGGGTTAAAGAGCTTTTCCATAACATTAGAAAAAAAAAACCTGTTCATTGGTCTAAAGAATAATAAAAAAAGAAAACCCTCATGATCAACTTTAAAAATGCCACTGGGAAGAATACGTAAAATTATATCAGCATAGGTGGGAGTCGATAAAATTAAACGTCAGCTTACAGAATTTCCATCTGTGTTTTTTAAAATCCTCAGCTTCTGAAAGTCAATTGATCAACACAAATCTGGACATAGTTTTAAATGCTGTGAAATTTATATACTGTATATACAGTACATATATATATGGTATGTATATACCGTATATATATATATATATATATATATATATATATATAC
>JARVLU010000002.1:17661312-17671902 GCA_031762415.1 Simpsonichthys santanae | reverse complement strand
AACAATATTATCATTTATCGCAATAATTTCTGAGACAATTAATCGCCCAGCAAAATTTGTTATCGTGACAGGCCTAGTCAAACGTTTAAGGTATTTAATTGGGACAAATTGCTTCCTGCATAGAACTCTACAGGCAAAACATACTTTGCTAGAACTAAATACACTGAATGCAGATGGTGATTTCAGCATAACCTGATTCAACACCAAGGAAGGGTTTTGCAGGGTTACATAATCATGGATATGACTGCTATTCTCTTTGGAGAGCTGTAAAACATTTATCTCATAATCACATAAAGATAAAATGAGATCTTAGGAAGGAGCCACTGGTGAGCAGCCAACAGAAGATTAACCTGTCATGAACAAATCACTTTCAAATATTAATACATGGCAAATTATTAAAGTTGCAACACCCATTAGCCTGCCTAATTTGGACGTCGTGTCTAATTTGCAGTGATAGTGAAGAAACAGCAGCCACGTGAAATGGCCACATGAATTAAAAAACAACAAATGAATGAGTGACAAGCTTTTACCTGCTTCTCCTCTCAGAGCTTTCTCCACAGCTACACCTCTCTCTTCCAGCTGCCTCTGCTTCTCCTCCACCTGCTCCAACTGCCTCTGAATGATCTGGAGAGACAAGCATTAATATCAATGAAGACTTACACCAACGCTCAGAGGCACATATAAACAATATAACTTATCATTTCAATTCAAACTGTTTCCACAGGGGCACACAAAGCAAAGTTTACCCCCATTTAGAGCTGGTTTGCTCCAACTGATGCACCAGTTTACTCTCAATAAATAGAAATGTCCTCTGCAGCAAAAGAGCTAATAATTACAACTGTAATGATGATTATGAATATTTCATGGTTCCCTCTCCTGGATCAGAATCACACCTCACTGGTATTGGCAGTGGATGCATTAGGGAGTGAAAAGCAACCCAGCCTCTACATTGCCGTATACGTAATCATAAACGTCAAGTGTAATTCAATGGTCTGTTTTAAAGTATGGATTCACTTTATGAATCTGACATCAGGCAGCAAAGTGTGTGAAAGAAATGGGCAGAAGCGGCAGGTGCAGTGAGCCAAAGTGCCTGCACTGACACTTCTACCAACCTTTAAATTACTGATGTTGTGACTTTAGAGTTGAAGTTTGTCTGTGACTCACAGAAGCTGGAGCTGACCAAAAAAAAGTTACTTTTTGGTTCTATAAATACGCACAGAAAAAGAAACAGAAATCAGGCCAGCTAACCACCGTCCCAGGAGAAAAGACAGCAGAGTGCTGAGTCAGCAGCCTGGGGCCCGACTGCACTCAGCCTCAATCACAGAGACTTTCTTTAACAAGGAATGCAGCTGGCCTCAGTCCAAAAGAGCTGAATCACATTGATGCGACCATATGGTGTAAAGCAAAGCAAACAGCGACAACAATAATATGTCTATATAAAACCCGCCCAAATAAAGTCATAAAAGCTGCTCCCATCAGTCTCTTACCTGAGCTCTATGTAGTCTTTTGAGCTCCTCTTGCTTCGCCTGCCGCCGCGCAGCTTTCTGTACTCTGCGCGTGAGTTTGGCATTCAGCTCTTCCTCTGTGTAGGTTTTCTGACGAAACAACAAAAAGCTCGTCAGATGCCTCTCATCCTTCAGCCGCTTCATATGGAAAACCACCTCTACGGGACGTTGGCTCTTCAGAAAAATCTCAACACAAGAGGGGAGAGGAAACTGGACAAACAGCTAGTGCTGTAATCTAAACAGGAATATTGAGGTTTACATACAACATCACGGAAAATGCTGACACCCTATGTATTAACTTCACTGCACCTTTTTCATGTAAGCTTACTTCACATGGTGAACTATTCAATAAGTTGTCAGAGCTCATTCGAACAAAGAGAAATTCCCAGTCGAGACTTGTGAGATTGTGCTGGTAAAAATGATGAGAAGGAAGTAAAAGCAACTGATGCAAAACAAGCTTTTCCACTTATTTTACCGCAGTAAATTGGTGCTGCAGAGGCATATTATAATCACAGCATTCAGAAAGGAGCAGCCCATAATATGATAGAGATTCAAATGTATCAGAGAGACCAGAACAGTGAACAATTTTAGAGTTTCAAGAGAGCAAACGTCCAGCAGTGAGTCAGCGAGCATGGCAAGTGAGCGGGTATTAGTTTACGGCCAGGCGTTCACAAGCTGTTGACAGTAAACTGGTGTGTGGTGCAAAAAGAACGAGTTGAAAGTGAAGGTGGGGGTATCAGTGTGTAACGTATGTAATACTACCTTAGTGGCGTACGATCTCTTGAACGCCAGTGCGTGAGGAACATAAACAGACTTGGTGAAGACAAAACATAAAAAAGGGGGGAGGAAACAAACACGATACAGATGATATGATTAAATGGGTTAATGATTACGTTAAACAAAACCACAAAAGTAACACAGTCAAGCTATAAAAAAACATTTAAATTAAAAACAGGCAATGTTAATACCCACAAAGAAATAAAAAGCTGGAACATTTTTTCTATTTTTCTACAACACAGAACAAACATCGATGATGACGAAGTCTGTTATTTCCAGTGCTACGGCTACAATCTCACAGATCTAATACACACAATTACAGAAATAAAGGACTGAAACCACGACTGTCACTACGAACGAGATACGATTCCAATGAGACCTCAATGAATTCCATGAGGCCTGGGAGGCATGACAAAGCTTTAATGTTAATGGAGCTGTGTGAAGTCGGACTTCAGATCACTATCCAGAAAGAATCAGAACGTCGATTCCTTCTTCATACATGTTGTCACAGTGACGAAAACTAAAATGGGAACATGCTTTTCGTTTTACAATGAATTCATGCCTCTGGCACTGAGCTAAATTCTATCCATCTAAAACCACCATAAAAATAAAAAGTAGAACAAAGACACATGGCCTTGGCACCAGCAGGGAGAATAATTTTGAATTGCAGAACATTATAAATGCAAATGGACTTGAATTGAAGAGCTTCATTAAAAAATAAGGTTGCGTAAGGTGTTGTGTGCCAAATGTCTGCAGACCTGATGTGATCTATGCACCAAGTTTATAGTGAATTCAGCCATAAAAAACACTTTATATTTCTTCAACCAAACACCATTTTAAAGTGTGCATAATGTGCTCTATTGTGTTAATCTAAATTCACTGCATAGAAACAAATCTGTGTAAATATTTTTCGCTTAATATTTAATTATAAAACACAAGCTCATCTTTTATTCAAAGTTAAAAGTCATGTGACCTGTAGAAGTACAAAACTGGTGATGCTGCATCTTTTAGGTTTAGTCAGTATTCAAGATTATTTTACCCCTGATGCCAAAATACCTCCTCGTTGTCTTTTTCCTTTTCTCGGTCCTTTTCCTGCACCCTTTCATTACGTCTCTCTTTAACCTCCTTTTTTGTCTTTAACTCCCTCCGCCTCTCTTTTCCCAGTTTCTCCTCCTTTATTGCTTCCTTCTGCATGCCTGATACTAGGTCAAAGATGTCCGTATGCCGCTAGGAGTGAAAGAAATTATATTAAGATAAAAGGTGTGAATGAAAGCACAAAATAAACTGCAGCAATGGGTGTGATGACATATCTGACGTCCAAAATCTCTGCGAGAAAATGTTTTGTTCACTGAGAGCAGCTTTGTTTATGTGTGTTCTTTAAATCTAAATGCATGAGCACATCTGGACAAGCAGGTTCCCCAGAAGAAAAATGTTTGATCTCATGTAGAACACAAATTTATAGCGGAATAAACTATTATAAACAAGACAAATAAGGTTAAAAACAGTCAAGATTAAAAGATCACGTGTCAAACTCAAGGCCCGGGGGCCAAATGTGGCCCTCGTTGACATCTTATCTGGCCGCCAAGATGTTATTTTAAACGTAAAATGCTTTTATCACTTGCATTTTTCCAATAATATTTGCTTATGATGTCAAAAGTGCAATAGAGAACGTCAAATTTGAGACCAATCAAACTCTTGTTGAGGAACCTGCAACCAAGAAGATGTTGGATATCCAACTTGAGTTAATGTAGGTTCTGAAAATGGACCTTAGCTTCAAAAAGATTTTAATTTTGGCCCCCTTTTGTAAGTGGGTTTGACTTTTTCAAGTGAGGACATGTGTTTCCTGTTCTGAGGAGTTTGTTTTCATTGAACATTAGCAAAAGTTTCTTCAGACTAAAGCGTTTAAAAATATCTCTGTTTAGTTTTGCACAGCTATGGATGTTTAAATATCTGCAAAGAAAGATGTGGTTTGTCAAATCATACTCACATCTGCTTTTGATTTCTGGGATGATCTCTCCAGAACATCATCACACGACAGGTCCGAGTCCTCAGACACGCTCAGGTTTCTGCGCGATTTCAAGTCTGCTGAACGCAATCGGCAAAGACATAAGTTTCCAGACTCTCCAGCTCCCACTCACAGAAACATGTTGCAGATCTTACCTGAAGATCTCCCAAGGGGGGACATTCTTTTCTTGCCAGAGTCCTGAGTGGTGGAGCTCGACGACGGAGTGCTTGGACACGACTTATTGTCTTTCTTCTTCTTGTCCTTCTTGTACCCTAAAAAGACAGCTTTCCACAACGACTTGTGCTTGGGCGGCGTCTCCTCCGTGCCCGAATTCCTGCTGCTGTCGTTCTTGGCTTTCTTCTCTTTCTTATTCTTGCGCGGCGAGAAGAGGGAGCTTCGTTTCTTGCTTTTGCTCATAGAAGAGCCATCCGAGGACGCCACCGAGCTGTCCAGACTCTTGTTGCTGCTGAAGAAGCGCTCGGGCACAGTGTCGGCCTTCTTTGACTCCAAAGCTTTCACAGCTGACATTTTTGGAGATACAGCAGACTTCTTTGTTTTTTCATTTGAATCTGGGGTTGCACTCCAGGCTACTTTAGGTGAGGCTTCTTTGTCCGTGTCCGATTCTTTCATTTTGTTTAGTTGCTTGGCCATGGCATCTTTTAGAACCTGGCTCTTGACAGACTTTTCTCTCGCCCTGATTCTCTCTTTGGCAATCTCCTTGGCCTCTGGAGAAAACTGAGTTGCCCTTTGGATCTTGGAAGCGGGGTTGACCGGGATTTTAGGCTTACCGTTTTCCATTGCTAGAGCCAGATGTAGTGGGGGCTTGCTGGGCTTACTGGTGGGCGGAGTAGAATACTTATTCATGCTTGTTTCTGGTGTTCGCTCATCATAAGCCTCCTCCACATCATCAGCAAATGGAATTTCCTCAACGGTCTCCACAAATGATTTCCTCACCTCAGCTGGTCGAGACTTCTTCTTCTCCCGCATTACAACCACTGGAGCAGTTTCCGGTGCTGCCACAGGGGAGGAGGCTTTCCTAGGTGCAGGTCTGGGTACAGACACAGGGCTCAGCTGAGTCCTGGGTGCAGGAACAGGAGTCTTGGGTTTTGCTGGCTCTTTGGCACTTTCAGATGGAAGTTTTTCTGTTCTGTTGCTCCAAGATACTTGGTGTCTCTGCTGCCTGAGAACAGCTGGAGACTGATTGGCAGGCACAGGTGGTGGCGGACTGGAGGGTGGGGTGAGCATGGTAGAGTCAGATGTGTTATAGCAGTCACTGTTCACCGTTTGGCTCGTAGCCAGGCTTCCATTCAAGCCCAAGCCTGAGCTGCTGCTGATTTCCCTAATGTCTAAGCCATCACTCTTAGCCTCTACCGGAGCAATAGGAGTAATGACTTGACCCTCGAGCGTGATGTTCAGTCTGCGAATGACAGTGCGGCCAGCAAAGACAGGCTTCTGTTCCTGAGACACATCTGGTGAGTGCGTCTTGGCAGGGATGGAGTCTTGTTTTGAATCGTTACCAGCGCTCTTCTCCAGGATTTTACTGCTGCGGTCTAAAGGAGACAAGCCAAGGCTCTTCCTTATCTCAGCACTCTTTAACCAAAACTCCTCAATTATATCCGTCTTTTTTGACACAAGTTCCTCTGTTGACGAATCCGAAGATTTGGAGAGTTCAGTTGTGGCCTTGTCCGTTTTGGCCATGGGTGTGGAAGTGACGGCAGGGACCGGCTGCGTTCTGACAGGGGAATCAGACGTGAGGGGTGACGAGGGCTCATGGCAGGGCAAAGGTTGGGCACAGATTGGAGAAAGGGGGTTACCTGTGAGAGGACAAATGGAGCGATGAGGGTAGACTGGAGATTTAGGCGTATGAGTTTCTGGTAGTGGGGTGGGCTGAGAGCGGATTGGTGAAATAGGTGGCGACTTGACGGCTGATGGGACAGGTGATTTGTCGACTGACTGCATCGTAAAAGTGATAGTTGCTGTGGGGGTTGAGGCAAGGGGAGAGGAGGCAGGCGCCCTGTCAGGGGAAGCAACTACAGTAAGAGTGGGCGAAGGGACAGAAGCAGGAAGCGGAGAGGGAGCTGGTGACGGGCTCAGTGGAGTCCTGACTGGTGGGGACGGACTTGTCTTCTCAGGCAGTGCTTCCTCAGACAGGAAGGGATCTGTGAAAAAGCGACTGCCGGGAGACCTCACTGGAGTTACCTAAAAATAAAGGGGTGAAATTTAGAAACCATTCATTGCATGTCACATAGTGTCAACCTGCTAGGTGTGGAATTATCTCACCTGTGTTTTAGGCTCTGGGGATGGTTTGAGAGGAGAAAGAACAATATCACCCTTTTGCACTGGGTCGATGCTGGATGAGTCTAAACTCAGACACAACAACAAAAAAATGGAACAGATTATGACTTTTGTAAAAATATTCAAGAAATGTTAAATTGAAAGAATATTTTTGATAATTTACCAACACTGGAGGCCATTCCCACACTTTCTTCCTCCCCGTTTTCCTTAACAGGCGTCTCATGGTGCTCAGACTGATGCAAACGAGCCTCAGCTTCTGCATCTGAAGGGATGTCATCTGCAATTAGACATTCAACACAAAGGGCCACATGTAAGATGTGAGGAGAACACAGAGCTGGTTTCCTATTTACAAATATACACTCAAATTTACTGTGTAAAAGATTAAACTCAAATTAATCTGCAAGATCTCGTGATGTTTGGTGATCCCTAAAAAAAAAAAAAAAAAACAGTAGAGGATCACGTCTGCTATGTTAATTCTGTATCCTCAACATAAAAAACACAACTTGTGAAAAACTGTTCCATCTAAAAGTGGAGCTCGTGTGTCTTACTTATCCTTAAAATTTTAAAGTATCACTGATCTTGAGCTTGGTAACGTTATTCACACCTTCTGGTCATGTATGACGATACAAACCTGTTGGTGTGATTTTAAAACCGTGTCAGAGAGTTCAACTATTTGATCTCAGACATTGTGAATGCAAAACCAACACTTTAGTGCTGAGAAATTGCATTTCTGCAGATTTATTCAATGTGGCCTTTGTTGTAAAAACAATAGATAGCAGTAAAATGTTTTAAACATTGACAAGGTGCCTATTTGTCATTTTGTAAGTTTAAATATTTTAATTGGTTCAATCTTTGTTCTTTTTTAACAAAACATGCAATTAAACGCAGGAAAAAAATACATTAATGACTGAATGCGGATTCAAGATTCACACATTTTTTTCCGTTTATAGCTTATCCGTTAATTTTTTTTCATACTTTGAACCAACTTACCATTGATGTCTCAAAACGTTAGGTTCAAAAAACGGTCAATACAAAAACAACTGAACTTTATTTGTAACAGAAGACGTTTCGCTTCAGAAGCTAAACGTCTTCTGTTACAAATAAAGTCCAGTTGTTTTTGTATTGAATGTTTTTTTAATTTATCATGTCCTGGATGACTTTGAATCTTCACCAGCATAAAACGTTTGGTTCAATCAGTAATACCGTGCTATGATTTTTAGTGCTTATAACTTTCATACTTCTAAAACTTTGTCTACAAAACCTGTTCCCATAGAAATACATTGAGATATCTTTCATGATATGAAAATTTTCTAAAATCTTTCTCAGCATAGCTGCTCTGGTTTAGTCTCATATTGCTTTTTTTTCCAGATTTTAGCTATTTTCTTCTTAGTTTTAGCTTTTAGGTAAAGTTTAGCTAATTTAGCTTTTAGCTCAGCAAGGCCGAGCTCAATTTGTGGCACTGGCATGTAGTAGTGACACTTCCAGTGACATGCCACATCCAGCTGCTGTCTCTCTTTTAGCTTTGGTTTTGTCGATTTTAGCCTTTGCTACACTTTTCTTAGTTTTAGCTTTTAAGAAGTTTCACATTTTTGTTTTTATTCCCAATTTTGGAGGGTTAAGCTTCTGTTAGTTTTAACTTTAACTTAAATTTCAAGAAATTCATTCATCACAGTGCATTTTCACAGAAAATTCAGTTTTTCTGGTTTAATTAATGTTCATGCTTTTTGAAGGTTTACCCTGATCTAATTCAGTCCCAGGCTCCACATCTGGACTGCCTGCTTCAGCCTCCAGGTCTTCGTCTTCACAGGGTTCTGGGGTAAGATAAAAATAAGAAGAAATAAGTAATCTGGCTATCTCAATATGCTTTTAGTCAATAATGGGGCAGAACTTTTCTGACAGTCTAACAGCTTGAATAAACTTTTTTCCCCACACTTTGGCTGTAGGCTCTAAAGTTATCAAGACATTTTTTGCAGAATGGGGAGCAGAAATTAATAAGTGAAAAAGCGTGAAAGGACCTCAAAACCAAATCCATTTTACTTTAAAAGCAGTGAGAAAGTAATATGGCAAAGAAAACAAATAACTTTGCACAATAAAATAATAGTAAATAAATCAAACTTTAATATTCTGTTCTTGCTATGAACAAAAGATTGGGCACAAAAGTAATATTAATAAAGTGAGGCATGCAGCTGTCCATTTTTAAATTAAAAATGGAGTTTATTTGATCCAAGCAAAAGCTCAGCCAAAAATATTTTTGACTTATTTTAAATGGCAGCCAAAAAGCTGTAAAGACTTATAAAAACTTATAAACATGAATGAAGACATGACAATAATTTCATGCACTTTTGAAATAAAATCACAACTTATCCATTGCCTCTGTTAAATACACCCAGCGGGCCATCGAGTTTATGTACAGGAAGGAAAAACTGATTCTAGTAAGTCTTGGAACTTGGAACCTGTACATGAATACACGTGAAGGACCATTGTTTCATTCATTCAAGCTTTCAAACAGTTGATAAAGCACTTCAGCAGCTTTGTGCTTGTCACTTAATGCATTACAGTTCATAACTATAGCCACAGTTAGAGCCAGTTCTGATTGAAATTCCTCTTGCATGAGGGCAAGAAACACGTTTTTCAAGCCTTGGTGCTCATTTTGTAAAATGCGGTACAGTCAGCAGCGTATGAGCAGAGAAAACCTGTATCTGATGATCAATAGGTGGAATAAGCAGTTTGTGAAACGACAAGGAAGATCTGAGTGCTGGACATCAGAACTCTTTTGGAGTGAAAAGCCTGATAGCGTTCATGCTTGTGTGAGTTGGCTGCTCTCTGCATGCGTCAGGAAAGGGCCAGCCTACAGACAGACAGAAGACGAGTCTAAGACGGGATGTCAGAATCCCATTTAAGTCTGTGCTACCTCCAGACAAGGACTCCAACCAGACTCTCACTGCCTCATGACGGGTGGATGTGTGGGCACGGGCTACTCTCACACCAGAAGGTATAGAACAACAACAAAAAAAGATGGCAGGGGAAATAACAGTAAAGCAATTAGACACATGGGGGGAAAATGTAGCAGAACACAACAGAACAAAGCAGAACAAAATCAAAGGCACTGAGAACTGACAAAAGAGGGTTATATGATGCTCTGGGACATGGCTGAAGAACATTATATTTAACCCCAGAGGAACAACAGCACCTCTGGATTAAAAAAAATGAAAGACTGAACATAAAATCAGACATTCCAAGGAAAGAAAAGTACAAAAATAATTAAAAACAGACGGTGTATTAGTTGGGAGAGATAAATTATTTTAACACAAAACGGCGGTGACCACAATGATGAAATCAGCTCCGAGGCCCGTGGCTGTTCCCAGTAGGCAGCACCTCTGGGTGGGTTACCTGTGGAGGAGGGCTGAGTGAGCTCAGAGGGTTGGAGGGCAGGGGCCGGCGGGCCGTCCTCGTCTCCCTCAGAGTCCAGGTGTGTTTTCATCAGACCTGGAATGACGCTGGGATCCACAGGCTGCAGGACTTGTTGGATGTGTATATTCTTGGCTAAATAAGTGTTGTGTTTTTCAGGTGTGATAGAGTTGTGTGGGTCAAATGAGAACAAAGAGAGAAAGTAGGATGAGAGAAGATGTCCAAGAAGGTGTGGAAATGTGAGAAGAGAAAAAAGAAAAGAAGGCAGAAACACCATTACACAGTGCTTAGGAGAAGTCATCATGGTGGAAGGCTGCATGCATTTACACACTGCAAAAAAAGGCAAACTATAAAAAATTAGCTTCAAGTTAAAAAAAACTTAACTGGGGGTGCACCGATTGCAGTTTTCTGGCTGATCACCGAGCTCTAACACGTCTGACCTGCCAATTCCAATTTTGTTTTATAAGCGACACAGTCAGTGTTATAAGGTCACAATGCACCTTCAATTTTCCATCTTATTTTATTGAAAAACATACCCTTGAACAATATCCTGGAAACAATACAAACTTGTTTTAACTGGCCATGAGGTAGTGCTCTGAA
>JARVLU010000002.1:17649013-17660962 GCA_031762415.1 Simpsonichthys santanae | reverse complement strand
TTTAACAAGAATTTAACAAGATTAACACTTATAAACAATTATTTGTTTGCTCGAAATTATAGTAAAGGTGTGTCTCAGTTGAACTTTTACTTAATAAATGCACTTCACTGGTCAAATTACAGCAGCGCAGCAAAATGAAGCTGATTTGACGGTTTCTCCAGGCATGACCCCAGAGCTGGATGAAGGTGGCAGGCTTTGGCAAGCCGACTGTGTCTTTAATAACCACTTTTATCTATTACATGACACAACGACATGCCATATTGCTCGAGTGCCACCTAATGGCTGAAAATGGTAGTGTTCAATATTTTCAAAGTCAGAATGAATGAAAACAGCCATATCTCAGCCAGACTTTGGTTTATAAATATGGGGGTGGGGGGGGACAAATAAGTTACTTCAGTGTATAAGTCGCAAGGCATGCAAATTATGCAAAAAAAAAAAAAACCTGTGACTTATACGCCGGAAAAATGGTAAATGAAGTTTAGACAAATGTTAAAACTACAAAAATAATCAGTAAAATCGGTTTCTCATGTAAGTATTGGCCCATCGCCGATCTCCCCAAATTAAGGAAATCGGGGGTGATTTATCGGTGCACCCCTAAAAGAAAAGTCAACTTCTTGAACACAGCAAAGCTGGCACTCTTTAAAATCACAACTGAAATACCTAGGAGGGGGAAAACTAAAAGAAAAATCTGTAAAAGTTATTAAATGATCATGTTCTAAAGTGAGCATTATTAAGCAGGTTAGATGATTTGGAGTAAAAAGAAACACACTCATGAACGCAGAATCCCTCAAAACAACAGCAACCAAAACACAAAACTAGCAATAAAAAGTAAAAAATAAACGGTTATTGTAGAAAGTCTTTAAAAATAATAAATCAGCCACACTGAAACTATGTTCAAGGTTTACTGCAAACACATCCGCAGGCAGTTCTGTTGCTACCTTTGAATGTACCAACATCTTCTTCATCTGTAAGGTGCTTCTCCAGCCAAAGGCCTGACTGGAGCTCTTTATCCCAGGGGCAGTAATCCCCCTCTGACAGCAGGGAGAGACAAACACCCCAAAAAATACAAACATATACATACAGAGTATGAGGAGATGAGGGAATGATGACAAAGAAGGAAAAAACAAAGGATAAAGAGAATGATGTACGTGACAACAAGACAAAATGTATCAGTAGTTTTGGACAAACATCAGGTGGAGTTGTGAATTATTTTAACACGGGAAAGAAATCTGAACAGGATGTAACATTAAAACAGAGGAAGCCACACAACAACAAAACGCCAACTCACCTTCGCTAGATTCGTCATCTTCTTCTTCCTCCTCCTCATCTTCCTCCTCCTCCTCCTCTTCCTCCAAGTCTCCGTCCCTGCTGGCAGCATCATCCAGAGCTTCGTCTGCTTCCCCGTCGTGGTCGCCCCTCAGTTTGGCGTGGAGCTCTACCGCCTCCTTCCAGGGAACGCCGCCAAGGTCAGAAGGGCTGGGAAGCTGCTCCTCCACCTCAGCCTCCTCCTGCTCGTCCTCCTCCTCCATGTCTGACTCCGAACTGCTGTGGAAAAAAATCACAGCCAGAGAGTGAGGAAAAGGGCAAAGGAAAAAAAATGGAATACACTTCGGCCTGTTGCTATAAGTTTGATTGTTGTCTTTTGTATATTTTGCTCAAACCCAATCCTTCCAGTGGTTCATGGGATATTTTGCTAACAGACAAGCAGGTTTGACTTCAAGTGTTTATTGTACAGTTTGAAGCAACAATCTCACAAAACGATTTGCACTGGAGAGTGTGATGTGAATGGCTCCTAAATTCAACTGCAACAAATCTTATAACAGCTGTGAAGAAAAATGGCAGAAACATGTCGATTTTGGTGTTTTGCCAGATTAGCTGTCTGTGACAACCATCTTGAAATGAGTTGGTTCCAAGATGTAATAAGTAGTAGATACAGTAGGTATATGCATACATATATGTTTATACAGGTAGTCCTCGACTTACGGCAGTCTCGAGTTACGGCGTTTCGGACTTACGGCGCCGCCCCCAGTGACGTCATCACACCTTACGTTGTCTTTTTTATGCAGCATTTTATGTTTTTTTCGGGGTTTTTTTAGGGTATTTTGTTAGCTAACTGCTTAGAAACACACTAAAACGGCGTTCTAAGTTGTTTTACATTGAAAAAACATGAAAAAAAAGTGTTTAAAATGCCTTTACCGTTCGCCATGTGGTTTCAGTTTCGAGTTACGGACGAAAATCCGGACTTACGGCGCCATGTGCATTCGGCTCTGACTTGCGGCAGAATCGAGTTGCGAACAGTCCTTAGGTCCGGAACTCGTTCTTAAGTCGAGGACTACTTGTACATTCATATACATATACAGTAGGTAGATACAGTGGGTAAAGTAGTCCCTCGCTACTTCGTGGACTCGCTCTCGCCGTTTTTCAACGTAAGATCGTATTTGAAAGACGACTGTCAAACGTAATATTACTCAAGTGATTGGGACAGTACGGGATAAAACGTTAACAAGATTGGACGAGAGTGGGAATCAACAATAAGACAAAAATAAATAAAAATTTGGAAAAGTGCTGCCATTTTTGTAGTTTTCTTTAAATAAGCCTACACTGTAACGCAAGTCAAAAGAACTACACGGCCCAGAAGCCTCGCTGCTTTCTGACGAAATGGCAGCAACAGAGAGAGAAAACACAACATTCAGACAGCGGCGGGGTTCGGCCTGGTTCTGGTCGCTGCGGTGCTGGTCCGGACCCGGGCCGAGATGGTGGACTACATCCGTGGCATTCTCGCATGCAAAGTGTCCTTCCTGGTGCGGCAGCACGCGCACATCAACCTGGATGGGGCGGTGGGCTTCGTCATGCTGCAGGGTAGGTCTACCAAAGTGGAACCAAACTCGACCAGAACCGAGCTGCTGGTCTGCAGAGCTGGTGAGTACCCATATAAAACGTTGCAGTCATGTGCAGCACATATACATATGTTGTTAAAATGACGTAGGTTTAAGAGTTTAGAACATTGTAGGAGTGTGGGAAAGGTTTATAAAGCCTTAAAATATATAAATACTAAAATAAATACAGTATAGCGCTCCTAATTCGAAGTTTTTCACCCATCTGGGTGTCTGGAACGTAACCCCCATGATAATTGAGGGACTACTGTACACTGAATTGTATAATTTCCTGAAAGTTTAATTAAAATGTGTCCAGTGCGTCAGTGAGATGTTTTATAAATCCCTCCACCTACGCCTTTTGACAGCAGGTTATCAACAGCATCAAAGTGCACGGCCTACAAAACAATTATACCTGGATCCCAGGTCAACATCTGTGGGCTTGTCCAGTACACTGCTGAGGTTGTGTTCTGCTAGCGTCTCCTCAGGCACCTCCTCCAGCTCCTCTTCCCTCTGAAGGGACAGGCGGTAGTTCTCCAGCTCAATGCGCTCCGGAGTTCCACGTAGACGTTTCGCCAAACTGGCCTCCTGCAGGCCATTGACCTCCAGGGCTGCGGTCCGGCAGGACATGTAGACCCCGAGTGAAATGATGGCACATGGGTGGCAGAAAGTAGCAGGTAAGCAAATCAAAAAAGGAAAGAGAGCACAAACAGGTGGCTGAGAATCAACTGAGCTACAGGAAAAAGAGGAGAAGCAGGAGTCATGCAGCACAGAGTGAACGGATTAGTTTCTGTCTGTGTTGGTTCAGAAATAAACTGGAGTAAATGAACTGTAGTAAAATATCTGACAAAGTGTGAGTTTAGTATTTTCTACCACAGAACATTCACACTTTTCACCTGATACTAAAATAAGGACAAACTGACAAGGACACACCAATTTAAGGTCCACTATTGAATTTATTGCATTAGATTATAATCCTACAGCAATTAGTAAAAACACACACAGGTCAGTTTGACACACTAAAATAATCCTAATAATCTCATACACAAGGCTGGTTGCCTTCCCTTCTTCCTATCCCGAGAAGCAAAGCTTAAAACTGCATTTCTGACACATTGACTGAGATTCATTTTTAATAAAAGATCAATGCATTAATCTGTAGCCAAAATCGTTTGCACATATCTTTCATTTCAGTTGGTAAATGATTAATAAGAACATTCGTATAACGCTGGGACCCCTGTGAAAAGGTGAGACAAGCAATTTATGATATGATTTTTGTGTGTTTCTGTGTGTAAGAGCAATAATAGTTGAAAATTGTCCCCTAATAATACTAAATGCTTAAAACAAGAAATACATTTTTAATGTTTTTATTTTATTTATTTATTTTTTTACATTTTGGATTAAAACCAACCATGAAAATAAGAGATCAAGTGATGCAAAACCTAACAATCCTAGTTTGCTAAATTTGCCTTTATAACCTATTAATCTGTAATTTCTGCTACACTGAGCAATGTCATGTACAGACTTATGCATGAGATAATGATTTCTAAAAAATAAAAAATTAAAAAAATGTAATCATTGACAGAGCCTGCAGTGAGTTTAGTTACGTTTTATTACAATATATGGGTTAGGGATGCACAGTATTTGATTTTTGGCTGATATCCGATACCAATACCAATATTTTTTTCTAAACCTACTTACAGAGACTACATAGCTTTCTCTGCTGTGGAATTAAAATACTACATTATTATGCATGGTCTTTGTCAGTTTGGCCTGTTACCACTGCAAAAAAGGAGCTGAAAATGATGTAACACTTCAACTTGGATTATGTTTAATGTCAAATTTATTCATGACATTTACTCCCTCTAACACAATGACAACACTCAAACAGTGCAAATTTGTAAGTTTTCACAAATCTAAACTCAACCTGTTCACAAGCGACAAGTAAAAAGCACAAAAGTAGTAGTGCATTAATATATATACTTGACAGTTTCTTAAATTAAAAATGAACTTAAAACAGAAGCCTTTTATATCGGTGAGTTATTTTGATGAAATGGCCGATGTCCAATGTTTTATTTTATCACTAATATTGGCTGATATCGATACTACGCCGATATTATCGTGCATCCCTAATGTGGATCCATTAGTGTCTTAGCTTGAAAATAATTTTGGGATATTGTGGATTTTTTTTTTTACTTGTAATAAAGTATTTGTCAAATAAATGCAAACAAGATACAATTTTTGTATTACATATTCTAAAAGATGTCAAAATATACAATAATCTAAATAAAGCAATATATTAATGACTTCTGGTACAGTATTTGAAAACTTTAACTTTTAATTCAAACAATCATAATATTTTTTTCTTATACAGCAAAATATTGAAATGTATGCTTACAGTCCTGGTACAAAGTCTAATTAGGCTTGTGCTTTATTTAACATTTAAATAATCAATTTACTTCTAACATAAAAGAATGCTCTTCAATCACACAAGAGATTCTAAACAGCAGCTGGTTTGTGTTGAAGGGTTGGGTACATGAACACGGACAGAGGGATAAAAAACACTTGAGAGCCAATCACGGGCACCATTTCAAGCACTAATAAAGCTCTCAGTTTTAAGATGCTCACAAAGGAGGAGGGAAAGGTAAAGCTCACAAAAGCACTGATACAGACACGTCATTGCTGTTTGGTGGCTTCGGTAAGAGGGAAACTTTGGGAGCATAACAGCTTACAGAGGAAAAAAAAACAGGTCACACAGCAGGCATTAATATAACATCACACAAAAAAAATTAACAAACAGCAATCACAGGTCAAAAAAAGGGTTACAGAAAGAAAAGAGTAACTCTTAGCTCAGTTCTGAATCAAAACGAGAATGTAAATATAGCATCCATAATGTGGTTGAGCGAAAACCTAAAGTTCTCGAATACACTGTAATTATAGTAAATTTAAAAGTTTTATTGCCGCATTAAGTTCTAAAAGCCAAAACAAAATACTTAAAGAGTCGTGACAAAGGAGAGCTGAGCAGAAATATCCTGGTGAGCTCTCGTTACTTCAGGATTCAAGATGCATAAACTGATCACTGAGACACAAACTCACAAAACTACTCTGAATTATTCAGATTTACACAATTGAATTAGTCAGCAAAGAGTAAAACAAAGGGAGGAAAGATCTTAAAATAAAAAAATAAAGGATGAAAGAGTCATGCTAGAGGAGGTTCAGGAGGATGTTGACAGTGAAACAGCAGACGAGGTAGATGCAGTATGCATAAAGGAAGGGAGAATCTAAGTGGCTGTGTGCCATCTGCTGGCAAGTCCAGGACAGTGTGCGACGGAGGGCACGAAGCGGGGCTCCCACGCCCACAGCCAGACGGCAGGGCACATCCATCACATCTACAAAGGAAAACCGGGTACCTGAGGGTTGGAGCTCAGCTGAGGGAGCTGCTGCTCCTTCCATCACCCTTCCAGGGGCATCAACAGTCGCCATGGGCGTTTGGGGCATCTGGCTCTCCTGCAAAGACAGCGTGCAAAATTATGTCAGCCACAGCTAATTTCAGGAAAACACATGCTATGAGAAGGCGAGAGCAAAAAAAAATGTTAGCTATTTTGCCAAACACTGACAGACATTTTAGACAAGAATTGATCAAGTTTACAAAAAATGGGTACCTTTGCTAAAACTGGAGTTGGAGAAGGAGCAGGCCGCTTCCTCTGAGCATAGCCAGACAGACGGTAACAGTAGTGAGGCTTGCAGTAAAATTTTCCTATAGGATAACAAAAAAATACAAAAAATAAAAATGAGGATCAAAGAAGCTATCTAAATATAACACAAAATACAAAAGTAAAATGTGCATATTCATCATATTTCACCAAAAAGTCCTGCACTATAAAGGAAGACTGTGGACATTCAAATAAAATAGAAGTCCTTTGTGCCTCAGCTCTGACTATCAGTGGGCTGACTCCCACAGCGAGCACTGAGAAACTGCCACTGTGTCGCAGCCAACAATATGCTGTCTGTCTAACACAATACACACCTCCCGCTCAGCACAATTACTGAATCATAATACTGTAGTCAGTAACTGAGACTCTGACTCTGAGGTCTGTCCAATAAACTACACCTATTTTTGTTCAGTGTGTGAAAAATAACAAATAAACCAGGATGATAAAAACTATCTTACTATTTTATACTTTGCATTTAGGTTATTTTTTCTGACTGCTTAGAATTAGAATTAAATGGAATTGTAGGTTGTAGTAACATGTGTGGTCGGATGCTGCCACAAGAGGGCACCAAAGTTTGTCTAATTTAAATCTTCCGGTTAAAACTAATTCATAAATTTGGGAGTAAAGATCCCAATGTGGGCTGTGAAATTAAATATAACTGAAAGACGACTGATAAAAAGTTTTTTCTTCCCTCAGTTGATATTAAATATTAAATAATACAGCTGGGTTGGGCGGCTGTGGCTGAGTGTTTAGAGCAGTCGTCCTCCAATGCAAAGAGTTGAGGGCTTGATTTCACCAGCAGTCACATGCTGAAGTGTCCCGGGGCAAGACACTGAACCCCTCATTGTGTCTGATGTGTGTCCCATCAGTGTATGAATGTGATAAAGCTCTGATTAATCTTAGATATAGTAGAGTGCTGTATGAATGGGTAAATGAGGACACAGATTGTGTTGTAAAGCACTTTGAGTATCTTGATTAAATAGAAAGGTGCTATGTAAGTACAGTCCATTCACCATTTACCATAGCTGTCATAAAAAAATAATTATACTAAATGTTTTAGGCAGTTTAATGTTAATCATAAGTGGATCGTAAGTAGAAGACAGCTGAACAACCTCTCATCAATAAGGCTTATTTGGTTCAGAACTGCAAAGATAAAACATCTTCAAGAATCAAGAGAAGTCCAGTTGTCTTCCATTGAACCAACTCCAATTGTCAAATCCAGTTTTAGCTTCTCTCCATTGGCTCCTGTCAAATTCAGAGTTGAATTCAAAATCTTACTTATAACCTACAAAGCCCTCAACAACCTAGCTCCATCTTATATTAGAGATTGTATTGTTACATATTTTCTTAACAGAGCACTTTGCTCTCAGACTGCAGGCTTACTTGTGGTTCCTAGAGTTTCCGAAAGCAGAATGGGAGGAAGATCTTTCAGTTATCAGGCTCCTCTCTTGTGGAACCAACCGTAAGGCTGACACATTGTCCAGTTTTAAGACTTTCCTTTTTGATGAATCCTATAGTTAGGGTTGGCTTGTTATGCTGCTATAGGCTTAGACCAGTGAAGACAAACTGACCCATTTTTAAAAAATTAATAGTTAGAAATGCATACATATGAATAGTTTTCATTTGATATTGTTTCTATCTTAACATGTGATTCTCAACCTGCCATTGTGTATCTGCTCCTCCTTCCTGTTCCTCTCAAACCCAGCTGGTCGTAGCAGATAATCGCTTGTCCTGAGCCTGGTTCTGCTAAAGGTTTCTTCCTCGTGAGGGAGTTTTCTTTTCCACTGTCGCCTTAATGCTTGCTCAAGATGAGAGTCTGTGATGAAGTTAAACTCAAAGCAGACTGCTCCTAAGATAAATAATGGTATTAACTTATTTTTATGTACTATATTTAAAATCAATCAACCGGCACACCGTGTGGCCATGTTTTGAGCGGCCAACTTTTGAAAATCCACCTGAAATCATGTATTCTAGACCTGCACATTATTTTGTTGCAAACATCTGCCCACATCCTTCTCACCTTCGGCAGCCACCCCCAGATTTAATCTACTGGAATACAATGTTTAAATGAGGAGAACTCGATTTGGACCAGTTTTCTATAAATATCAGCCTTGTTTTGAGTTCATATGTTAAACTACAGCTCTTGGGACACTTTAGACAGGTTGGAGATGTCCGAGACTAAATTAAGACGTGGTTGGTACGAGTTGTGACCATTTTGAGAAACACTTTGTCACATAAATGTTATTTTTAAACATGTTCAGAACTGAAAATTGAAACTCCTGCAAACATTTGAAGACATTTTAGATTGTATCACAAATGCTGTTCGCCAACTAGACACTGGCTTAAGCTGTCATTGTATCCTTGTTTTCAGCTAATTAGCAAAATGTATACACTTTAACCTGCAATAGTTGGCCTCACAAGACTCTGCTGATGATATTTTGTGTCTGAACCTGAAAGGTTTGATAACCACTGATTTAGAAAATGCTTTTCTTTCTTTATCATAGTTGTTAGGCGTAATTTCATTGTTCAGTCAAAAAGTTCCATATATTTTGCCTGCCATTAATAATTTTAAACTCTCAGACGTACCAGAATTTTGCTAGATAATTACAAAATGCTTGCCCTAACGAAAGCCTTACCGTCCTCCACATCGAAGGCATAAGAGGAGAGTCGTAGTGTTGTGCCACAGTAGTCACACTTGAAGCAGGTGCGGTGGAAGAACTTCCCTTCTGCACTCAGCCTCTCCATGACGTACACGCGCCTTCGACAGAAGAAGCAGACGTCGCTGCCTCCGATGTTGGTTGGAAATTCTTTTCTTAGGGAGCCCTGCGGGAAGAGACAGAGATGAATCAGCATTTAAGTTAAAACACAAACAGCATGATGGAGGGCGTAGAGGGTAGCAGAGGGATCTTCAAAAGGCACTATAGATGCTGTAGGTCAGTCCTAATTACAACAACACAAAAAGCTAAAAGGCTCTTAAACAGTCCAAACTAGAGGTGAACGATTAGCAAACACACGCTCTGCAGCTAAAGTTAAACTGTGATTGATGTGTTGCTTCATTTATCACACACAATTTTACACAACACTCGGGCAGGAGATGCTGTGATTTGTGCAGCCACATGCCTTCTACCCTACGGACCACAAGCTTACCAAATCCCTCTGCTCGGGTACATGATTGGGCTTGGAATCTTCCCGAGACTGAAGCTGACTGGCTATCTGCTCAGCCAGTGTGCTAACTCCTCCCGTGTACATCCTGACATAGTGCTATCAACAACGTTAGAGGAAGAAAAAAGTGGAACGACGTTAAGAATAAAGGAAATGAATGGAAAGGAGAAGGAGGCGTGTACAGTCACAGTCAGGAGGAATTCACATGTGACAGGAGTTTTCATGCTCGACTGATCAAACGTTAAGAAGTAGTCGCCTGACCCAACACAAATCATGACAACAGCATCCTCATTTAGCCAAACAATTATTGAACACGTTCCAAAGTGCATTGATTTTCCAGTATAGAGCATTATTGGATGTGGGACACCAGAAAAGCAAACTATCCCAGTATTTAAGCGAGGACAATCTCTGGTAAATGAGTGCCTTTGCAATAAACGCTGCTCACCGAGTATTCAAGTAAAGCAGTCGTGCTTTTTTTATCCACACTCACATGCACACACACAGCCGTTTTATTTATGATCAATAAATGAGGACCATATCCTGGAGAGCCCCATTCAAACTCATCTAACACTTCAAGTCACCAGATTTGTAAAATGTTTTCCGTTAATTCCAGATTTAATCTATACCCGGATTAGAATTTGTTTTATTAAACCTCGTTTACAGGCTTTTTATTCTCTACACTAGAAGAATTAAGGCCAACTGCAGTATGAGCCAAACCTAAGCCATGAAAATAATTACTATAGATGGATCTGAGCACTTTTACTCCGCTTTAATTCCATCGTACAGCTAAACTGTAACTTGGCCCGTGAGATCTTGGATTGTCCACAAGGGAATTACACAAAATGAGATTTTTGCTGCCAAGCTAGTACCATCTCAAATAAAACTGTACTAAAAACTAGAGCTAAATAACCGCTGTGCTCTTACTGAAAAGTCTCCAGCTAAGAATATGTGATGCGTTCAAAGACACGATCATGCAGTCAGATTACTCACCAAAATATCAGTCACAGCAACAACAGTCAACAAGCTGCAAGTCACTATGTTTTATTTCCAAACGAGGTGCCAACTTTATTAAATTGAGTCTCGGGTGACTTTAGTAGTGATTTTTGCAGAAAACTGAAGAGAAAAACCAGTGCAGGTGCGGTGCGTCATCACAGCACTCCATTCCTTCCAGGTTTGAAACGGCTACCTGTCTCAAGGTGTCAGAGGTGGAGGAGGGAGAGTCGGGGGGGCTCTGGGCTCGGGCCAGGTGCCATTGTTCCATAAAAAAGCGTGAGGGTTTTTTCTTGAGCTCAAATGGGAAAGAGGAGAGTTGTTAAAAGTCTAGTGGAGGCTAAAGCAAATTCATTTTGAATGATTTCATGTGATCGTCTATGTTATTTTTTTTTCCCCTTTTTTGGTTAAATACCGTATTTTCCAGACTTTAAGTCACACTTTTTTTCATAGTTTGTCCAGTCCTGTGACTTATACAGTAGTCTGAAGCCACTTGTATGTTTTTTTCTCTATTCATGATGCAATTTTTTGATTGATGCGTTAAATTCATACTGACATGAACCAAAGAGTAAACATTAACATTTGCAGCCGCGAGAGGGCCCTCTAGGCTTTTGACAACTGTTTTCCTCTTCTGCTAAAAACACCCACCACCACCAACCCATCTTCCTCCAGAGTTGGCGGAGTTGTGCAGAAGCGACACAGAGGAAAAATAATTCAATGGATTCAATGATGTGGAATGAGATTGGTGAATTTACCGGTAACTTGCTTGTCGGACTCGTTGACTTGTTATGTTAATTAAGCCTGTTCAGGATTCAGATATTTCACATTAAGTGTCTTTTCTTGCACTTTGTGAAATACACGTCTAAATGAATGTGACTTATACTCCGAAGAGACTTACATTAGGGCTGGACAATATGGCCAAAACTTTTATCATAATATATTTCTTAATTTCGGTTGATAACAATACAATTAGATATATAAACAATATAAAAGCCTCAGAAAAACTCTAAATTGTACAAATAAATTAATGTTCACCTTTTATTTGTATTAGCCTTCAAAATAATTCTGAAATCATCGTCAAATAAACATAAAATTTTCAACCCAATAATTCTCAGTCTGGTCATCTGGACAGTTTATTTTTTTATAGAAACGTTTCACCCTCCATCCAGAGGGCATCATCAGTCAGAGGAGTTCCAGCAAACTGTTTCCCCACC
>JARVLU010000002.1:17611616-17622842 GCA_031762415.1 Simpsonichthys santanae | reverse complement strand
CAGAATGTCATGATTTCAGCTCCCTGCCTCCTCTGCTCTTTGCCACCTGCAAGCGCTCTTGGCCACGCCCACTTCTACACATCTTTATGTGAACAGCTGATCGATCAGCTGCAGCAGGAAATTTATCCTGCAGTATGGGCTGCACAAAGGTGCAGGAGGAAGCTTTTTCTACAGTTGTTTAGCACCTGCTGCACATTTGTGCAGCAGGTGATAAATAATTTAAAACAATTTATTTTAAATAAAACTTCCAAGCCAATCGTGCGGCTCATCCATCAATCAGCCAATTGTGTGTCATGTCCAATCATATTTTGAAAAACACCGATAAAGTGAGTCTGCGACAAACGAACCGCGAAGTAGCGAGAGACTACTGTAATTTTACTTAAAATTTTGACATTAACTGTTGGCATCAATCCTGACGTCTAGTAACAAAATATCTCAAACTGACTAAGAATTTAAAATAACATGCAGAAACTGAATGTAAATCTCCAACTCATTAATATCTGAGCCAATTCCAGATGGCCACCATAGCTTATTGACGTAAGCTAACATAAAAAATATTTTAACTTAGACATATTTATGGAATGCTAGATCTTTGCATATAAATTTAGGCATGTAAGACAATAATTTGCTTTATATTTTTGCATATACAGTAGGAAGAGACTATTTAAAATGTTGCTGTTCAGTCACCATTTAAATGTTTTTTTTTCTCTACTTTTTCTGTATTGTAGGTATTTATCAGCTTTAACTAATGCAGCTCTAAGGGGCTTTTTCTCATTCCCTGTCAATGTAGAGTTTATGCAAAATCTTTATTTTTTTTTTAAGGATTAATGTTCAATTTTTCTTAAATTGCTTTAGTAATCTAGATGGATAGCAAGCTATCCCAGAGTAATGAAAATGTGATGCCCCCAAAGTGCCTCAACTTAAATTCCTATTGGTAATTGATCCAGGAAGGCTGCATCTTTTAGTTCAAAGTTTTAGCTGTGTAGTTGTGCAAGTATTGTGCTCACAGCTGAAAAGCTTACAGAAAAAAGTTGGTTTGACTCTGCATATTGATCCCAGATTTACTATAATTCACTAAAGCACAGTAACAAAATGCAATCTGTGTCTATGTCATAGCAAAGATGGAATAAACTACTGTGTCAAACAGATATGTTTTATAGACCTTCCAATCACCTAAATGTTACTTGCAAAAAAAAATTAAAAATAAAAAACTGTCAACTTGCAACATTGAACATAATGACAAATTAGGAATGCAAGTAAATATAATTACTGGACAGAAACTGTAAATACTGTTTATAATTAACTAGGGGTGCAAAAAAATGATTTTTTTTTTTTTTTAAGAATCTAGATTCTTAGTCCTGGCAATTCTGAATCGACTCTAAATTAATCGATTTTAAAACGAGTTAATCTCAGCTTAAAATTATTGTTTTAAATAAATGTTATACTGTATTTGTTTCCATTGTTGTTTATTCTTTTCAGCTTTCAGTTACATCACTGAAACTAAATGTATGACCATTTCAAAAGAAAAATCGTTTCAGAATCGAAAATCATTTCAGAATTGAAATATGTTTCTGAATCGAAAAATCGATTTTGAATCGAATACTGACACCAAAAATCTGAATTGAATCGCCGGACACAGAGATTCGCACCCCTATAAATAACATACTTCCAATGTGATTTGTACTTGGTTTGTGTGCCTAATGAAAAGGAGACTCTGAGACACCTGTGTCAATTTATAAAGCAGACAAAGCCTCTAAGCTGACAACACCACAAACATTTGACTGAAATAATTTGGTTCTGGCAGAGTCTGTTTCCGAACCATCTGGCCTTCTCTTTCTGACAGTCGAGTTGCAGCTGAACACTTCATTTGCACTTTCACAAACGAGGCTGATTTTCACAACTTTGAAAACAGAGCGGGCTCTAAGCTTCAAACCTTACCATTTCTATGTCATCCTCAGTAAAGGCTAAAGACTGGCATATTAATAGTGCAAACATTCTGCAGTTTTCTGGGACTCAATAACTCAGGACCTGAGCATCCTGTTCATATGCTTTTTCTAAACCAGAACATGATGCTGAATACATTTACCAATTTATTTTGAGCTGGTAAGGTTGTATTTTTGACCTGTCATCAACAGAGAATGTGCAGCATTTTGAAACAATAAGCATACCAACAACAAACTTCTAATGTTTCACACTTTGGGACTTTGTTGCAGAAAGAATGCTAAATATTACATGAAAAAAATGTTTCATTAATTGCCATCCTGAATGCCAAAACAAGTTCTGGTCTTTATGCAAGCCTACTGCAACTCACCGAGGACAGGAAGCTCCAACTAACTTTCTTAAAATGTTTCACCAAAAGGTTCAACATGAATGCAATGTAGAAGCACTCCAAGAACAATACTAGTTTATGTCTGCTTACTTGTGCTGCCAAGCCAAACCTTGATTCTGCCCAAAAGAAACAGACTTGAACTGAGCCTGAGTCAAAAGACGTTTCTAAATCTAACAAACATAATCAAACCTCTTTCAAGTTAGGCAAGAATTTTCACATGAATTGACATCAAAAAGACAAAAGAAAAATCTGAAGTTGACAAAAAGTGATTTGTATAAAAAGACGTTTACATGAGTACTGCAATCACTTCCATTTTGTCTTGATAACTTATGAATGTCAGATATAAAACGTCCTACCAGACCTCATGTCATGTACAAACCTTTTTAATTGTCAATCTTCCTACAGTTACAACATGAAAAAAAGAGTTATGCAGCTATGAATTTATTAATCAATAAAAAAGGAAAAATAAAAAGTTCTAGAGAATTGCTTTCAATTAATTTTCACTATAAGTACGACGCCTCATGAAAACCTTCTCTGGGTTTTAGCATTAGGTTATCTGTATTGGTCATTTGTATATTTATCATAGGAGTATGAAAAGAAATGGCAGATGATAGTTTGGTTTCTCAAACTTTAATTCAACCTTTGCAGAGCCAGAAGGTGTAATCAGAGCTCAGAGGGCAACACACAGTCAACACAGACAAGTTTCCAGGGATTAGTCATGACTGATGTGGAATGGAAGCAGGAAGGCAGATAAAAGCCAGTTTCTCAGACACAAAACTTAACATGTTTAGTGAATACATGTATTTTTTTTTATTTAGTACTGTAAAGAAAAGAGATCTGATGTAAACTGCAAATCTAAAAAAAAGAAAAAAAAAAAAAAAAAAAAAAAACAGAATCAATAGAAGATCTCCTGTGACATGAAAGGTGCTGCAGTAGCTCTGTGGTCAGTGTTCTGGTCTTATAATCCTGAGGCTGCAGTTTGAGCCCAGGTTGCATCAGGAAGGGCATCAAGCATAAAACAATTGACAAATCTATTGTGCAGTTTGCTCACTGTGGCAACCCTGAAGACAGGAGTAGCAAAAACAACAACAGCAAACTGTGACTTGAAAACTAACCATGAAGATCTCTTAAATCCACTGTGCATTTAATACATCAAGACTAACCCACAGTATGTTTTCTGTCAGTCTTGCAGGCCATGAAAAAAGTATCAGTAAAACTCGGGCCACTGTTTCAACTCTTATCACTCCTTCTGATTTATTACAAAGCTAATGCTGGAATTGCACAGACGCATTGCAAACTGTAGGAACACCTGACAGTTTTCAACCAAAACAAACCAGGCTGGAAATGTGCAAAGCCAGTTTGAAAATGAACCCTTATGGCCTTTTCCCATGTGCTCGACTCAGCCCAACTCAGGTCACTAATTGTGGCATTTATCAGTGTAGAAATATGAAACAGTTAATGTTTAAATCACTTTGTCTTTTTTATATTAAAAACTGACAAAGTTGAAGAATGCTACCTTCTATATATGTTGACATAAGCACAAAATATTTCTATTTTGAAATCCCTTAAAAAGTTAAATGAGCAGAATAAGGAAGCCATATTTATCCAGAGTTGGCTAGTACTTTTTAATGGTTAATCATTTCATAAAGTATCCCACTTCTTGGCATTACAAATTGTGACCTGCTTGTTGTGTTGTCTTATTACCGTATGTCAGTGCTATCCAACAAAGCTGCTCAGGGGTCGTTTCTGAAAGCCAGCAGCTCAGGGGCCGGACATCTAGCAATTAAAATCATTATGTAAATAAACCAAGTTTTACAATGGTCTGTTAACTTTTAAATGTGTTTAGTTTATTGCATTGAATCAGAAATGTAATAAACAGAACTCAAAACTCAGACCAACCCCCACCCCATTTTTTTTTTTTAAACTCATCGGTGGGCCGGACTGAAGTCACCTGTGGGCCGGAAGTGGCCCGCGGCCGCCAGTTCAATAGGATCTGTTGTATGCAATTTAGCAAATGTCAATTAACTGTGGAAATCATCTTAAATCAAGTTGACTGCAAAAACTAATAAATTGTAGATGTGCAGCCAATACATTCTTTTTGAGCTTTTTGTTAATTAATTAATTGATTCAAGAGATATTTTGCTGACAAACATTTGTTCCAAGCAGTTGCATCCCGACTTTGACATGCACTGCCCGTATTTTCACACAACCTAGATTCAATTAATGCATTTAAAAAAAAACTTCTAAAGACATTTATAATCAGGCTTTTAGCTAGAAGTAGGGTTTTTGACATGTGTTCACCGTTTGACTTGTATTTTTCTTAACTTGTATGTGTATGGATTGTATTTTGGTGTATGTGTATATTTTTCTCTTGCTTTTATTGTAAAGCGCTTTGTGATAGACCTATGAAAGGTGTTATGTAAATACTTATTTTATACAATATAACATATTACTAAGCAATTTGAGCTAGTTTCAGGCAGGAGCATTAACAGGATACAGTAGTTAACAAAATAAAAGCCAATAAACCAGTTTCCATTTTTTTACTTTTTGATTCAATGCCATAACACTCTGAAAACCTGGTAGGTTGTACTTTCTTAACTTTTTTTTTGTTTTATGGCTAAAATAATTAAATAATTAATTTTTAATTAATAAATAAATAACTCCTTCAAGATCTGTCAACAGCATTGATACCTCATTTTAATCCATTTGATGCTCTGACCAGAGCAAAATGCTTCTAAGTAGCTCTGCAAAGCCTTGATGGAACAGCAAACTACATCCGTCAGAAGCTCTAATCCTGTGGCATCCACACTTGGGCACACTAATCTCAGCATGTGGGTGTGGCTGTGACCAGTTTAGACGATAAACAAGTAACTTGGACTGTATATGGACTATTGGACAAGAGAATCAGAACTATCCTGACCAAAGTTCAACATCCTCTAAATCGGACTTGCTTGTCAAAGAACAGTGTACTGCAGGGACCATAAACAGCAAATATACAAAAATCAGCTCAAATAAATAAATAAATAATACCCTTGCTGGCATAAGGTCCAGCCATTTAATGCATTTTACTAAAAGAGATGTTATCGGCTTTTAATTCATTACTGGCACCACTAAAATCACTTTTTTGCTTACCAAGAAAATAAAACACATCTCAAGTCAAGGTTTAGAACGATGCTTCACATTTATATCTCTACATTAGAATATCTACAGAAAAAGCTATGAGTAGGCCTGTTGTGACAAACAACAAATGAATTAATCGCATGATGAATGAAAATTATCAACCTCATTTTCATTTATCGGCTTTATCCTTTCTTTGTGTCTCTCTCTTTTACTGAAGACACTGGATGACAAAAAGCTCCACTCTGGTGCTCTTCACTGACTCCTCCCTTTCTCTTTTTTCTTTAAAATCTGTTTTAACTGTCCAAAATCACATTTTTGGATTGAGTGAGAAGCTAAGCTACGAGCTAAGCCAACAGGCCGACCTTGGGAATAAACCTCTGTCTTGTCGAAGCTCCAAATTCACAGTTAACCCATGCCTTTTTGTAAAAATTTGTATTTTCTCTGCAAAAAGAAGCTGAAAACTTGTTTACTGATTTTTTTTTTTAATTAAAAGTTTTGTGTGAAAAATGCTATGCTAAAGAGCTCAAACCACCGAGCGTGCGCCATGTCAGCCCATGTCATGTCAAAGTCCCTCCTTCCCATTTTTCTGCGCAACTATCCATTTTTTGATTCAAACAGTCTTATACTGCCATCAGGTGGTCAAAAAAGGTACTACACTCCAAACAAATGAATATTTCTTCTAAAATTTGACAGTTAATTATTGTTAAATTTCAAACAACATTATTGTTTATTGCAATAATTTCTGAGACGATTAATCGCCCCGCAAAATTTGTTATCGTGACAGGCCTAGCTATAGGTCTAAGATGCACATGTATGCACATCAAATAGAGTAGCATGAGAAAATACATGTGTGACTCTTTTCCGAGTGCTGCTTTGTTAAATCATTCATCTCCCTCTTTCTCTCAAACAGTTCAGCTCACTCTGGACTGGAGAAAGATCGGTCAGTCTTCACTACATCCAGAGCTGCAGAAGGAAGGTAACCCAACACCCACAGAGAGCTGTGAAGCATGCCGATAAGCTTTCAGCATGAAAGAATGAAAACAGATTCCTCCTAAGTTATGCTTTAATACCTGTCATGTATTACAAGATGCAGACGGTAGTCAAACCATACTTAGCAAATGAAGCAGATTGTTTTCAAACAGTAGATGAACACTTGATTTGTTGCAGGTCGTGTTTCAATTAATAAACATGAAAGAGAAGTTAGAGGGGTGGATTACTCAGAAATAAGAAGAGGGTAGAAACCTATAAACCAGAATTACAATAAATCCAAAGAGTGACACCAGACAAGTTCTAAAACTTACTCAATGGGTTCTATTTTGTTCTAATTATTTTACTGTAATTTTATGAACAAGCTCATTGTCAGAATTTATTTAACATTTCTTAGATTGCTTGTTACTTTAAATAAACACAATGAAACTGTGGTTGGGATGGCTCCAGCAACATCCCTGAAGCAGACAATCCAAAAGCCCCAGCATGACTGTGCACATGCTCTGCACTAGAGACAGTCAGACAGGAAACAATTGGGTGTGTGCCTGCCATGTTATTTTGTGAGGTAGACAACACTTATAACAGCATTCTTTGACATGGTCTTTGATTAGAATTGCAGGTTGTGGCAGGAAAAGAACAGCTGAAACCTGGTGGGAGTAAACTAAAGACACCAGCCCACCATGAAATTTAAAAAAAAAAAAAAAAAAAAAAGGAGACCAACGAGGACTCTGCTGGAAAAGAGCCCAAAGTGGGCTTGTTTCTCCATTAGGCCTGCTAGAGAAAAAAAAATTGTCATGTCTACAAAGACAGAAAAATACGGGTCTTAGGCTCCTGCAAAGACAAGTATCGAGTCAATGTGAAATATGATGGTGTCTCTGGGGACAGCAACCGTTTACTGGAGTGAAAAGGCCAAAGTTAGAAGGAAGGTTGAGGCTGAGCAGCTGGAAGATCCTGCCTGAAGATTTACTGCTGAAAAGAACAAGTTGTTTTAAAGGTGAATGAAAATAAAGCTGTGACAGAAGAAGACCTAAATCATTTCAGCACAATTTAAATCTAATGGGCTTTTCTACTTTTCTATCAGTTGTTGTGCCGTCTGCTGAAGAGCTGAACCAATAATTGTACATTTAATGTTGTGGTATTTATAGACAATTCACAGCTGATGTATAACACCACAAACGTCATTTCTATTTTTCCCTGATGATTCAGTGAGCCTGTAATTAATCAAATGCTCAATAAACGTAGTTTTAAGCCTTGATTTTGAATCCCAGTTGTAGTGAGCCTGCTTGATTGGCTTACCGGTACCTACACTTGATCATTCTTTGATTCACAGTCTTCCAAGGCACAAGGATCATGTCTCTGATCAACTCATGCTCCTAGGATTTGCTATTGAGTGAATGACTGCATTGTTCTGAAGGATCAATGGACGAAGTAAGGATGCACATGCAGGGTCACAGTTCTGGATCTACCACCAACCATCTTCCATCACTTGCCCTCATCTGCAAGAAGCCTGGAAAGCTGAATTTGAAATCCCACTATACCCCACATAAGAAAGTGAAGCCATACCATACCATACCATACCAGCTTTATTTATAGAGCACTTTAAACACCCACAGGACCAAAGTGCTGTTCTGGAAGTTATACTTCATTTAAAGGCAACATATATTTTGTTGTAGGTTTCAGTTTACTCAACAGATCTTAAGCTTCATTTTATTTAGTTGTTTTGGGAAACTACACCTGCACTTTAGTTGTTGTGGTAGTTTTTTTAAACTATATTTTGTGCAGACTTTTTCAATCTAAATAACAGAAGAATCATTTTTATTTTTATTTTTATACTTCACTAAATAAAGTAATTTCAGTAAAATTACCCCATGTTTTTTTTAATTGTATATAACACTGCAAAGCAACATGTTAAGTTAATTTTGTCAAATAAATAACTATGATTTCTGATTTTTTTTTATCGTTATCGTCAGAATGCTCTGAAATATCACAATATAATATTTGAGCCACATCCCCCACCCCTATATGCCTGCATCTTATACTGTCTCTGTCATTCCATCTGAACAGACAGAAAAGCAAGATTTCTGTTAGGCTAACGAGTTCAAGGGTCATTAGGTATCCAACACAACCAACTCCCTGACCAGCCCTCAAGAATGCATTTCTCATACGGACCTACTGTACTACTGATCTCTAAAGTAGAAGGAACAACCGAGTAGTGAGTCTTTAACCCGACACTGTGGGAAACCACTGGAGAAAATGACAACATGATAAGTTCCACACACAACTTTAATCGGTGACTTTGCTGTTATCTTCCAAGTGCTACAGTGTTGTTCTTTTAAATATTTAATGCCTGCTTGGAAGTGCATGTAAAATACTAGTGGCTTTCAGTCAACCTATGTTGTTTTGGCAAAGGACTGAGGACAAATTTGCATTTTGTGCAAATATTTTCACAGATTTAAATAGACTTTATTGAAAAAACTGTAACGTAGTAACTTTAACAATGTCAATGTTTTACCAAAGTCTGACTCAACACTCAGGAAAACTCTAATCATCCTTATCTCGTTGAGGATAGTGTTCAGATGAAACTGCAACAAAACGCCTCTTTAAATGCCAGGGTTTCCTCAACCACTGTCCAAGGAGAGCACACCACCATGTCAACAGAAGCAAGCGCACTTCCTAGCGAAATGTACTTCACCCACAACTTCTGACCCTCCCACCCATTGTTAGCAATTCCACTAATGGTAGAGAGTTCCCTCTGAAAAAGTGTTGAAGCTTCTTAAACGCTCTCCAAATAATGGAGAACGCCAACCACAATGACTCTCCCACAGTAGCTGAAAAAAAAAAAAAAATAGCTGTATACAGTACTGTATGCTTTCTTACAATAAGAGCCTGCTGAGAAACCTCATCCTCAAAGTGTTAACAGTATGACATTTATGTCAAATTAAACATGTCTCTCCTTTTAAGGACGTCCTGCATTATTCAGCTGCTATGTAATGTGTATTTGAGCCACATTACTTGAAATGAGTCAACCACAGCAATAAATGTATGGTCCAAACTCGATAGGTGGGAGACATCCTGTCACTGGTGACACAGCAGGAGTTGCCAATAGAGGACTTCCGTCTGTCCTTTCATAGTGTCATTTCCAATTCCATGATGCGTTGCAGGTTCACAAAAAGTCAACGCAAGGAAGGAATTCATTTCCCCCTCTAGATGACAGTCAGCAAAGGGTCAAAGTGACCCAGCCTCACCTTTCCCTGTATAAACCCATACATTTTTCTACACCTACACATAAGGCATTAGTCCAGTTTGAGAAAAAAAAAAAAAAAATAGTGAATTTTCATGCTGTTGTTCCAGTCAGTTTATGGTGGTGCAAAGGTTGATTTTATGATGTGGAAATAACATTTAAAGTTTTTATTTTTATTAAAACATGATTTACTTGAAAAAAAATAAAAATAAAACCATGAGTTTTTAGGAATCAAAAGGGCAGAGAATATACTGAACATTTACTAAATTTGATAAAACACTTAAACCAAGTTGTATGGCACAAGTAAGCATTTTAGCACGGTGCAATATAATGCATTATTAAGATCATTACCAACCCAAGTGCAGCTATCTTCTACGAGTTTGTAAGTGTTGACTCAGCCACCAAGCAAACATCCTCCTTCTTCTCTGCTCTACATCCTGATCTCACAGGACAGAAACTGATCAGTGATGACACAAATTTCATAACACACGGAGCACATCCCAAATAGCATCTGCCTTCTCAAGACGCAGCATTTTGTGACTTATCAGACGCCACACTTTGAGCAATGTAGCTGCTACGACAACAAAGTTCACGCTCAATCATCCAGGTATCAAATCCAATAATTCTCAGTCGCAAAAATGGAATTAGTGAAAAGTTAGCAAGAGAAAGGTTAAATAGTCAAGGTCAAGGATCTTTATTGGTCATTTGCACCACATGTGGTGGAATGAAATTGTGTACACACAGTTACATCAAACAAAAGTATAAAATGTAAAAGAAAAACAGTAATAAGATCTAAAAAATGAACTAAGAAAAACATTAACTAAAAATATGCTAAGCACTAGTAGTGCAAAAACAATACATGAACAGATGAGCATGAATGAACACAGTAACATGAAACAGATCAGCAGCAAGATGATGTGATTTTTCACTGTGATTATCCTGGTTAGAGACTCATGAGTCTAACAGCCTCAGGGTAGAAGGGACAGTAGAATATCACCAATCTGTAAGGCATGCTCACTGAAATCAGGCAGAACAAGAGTCTTTTTGCAACAGAATCAATCGCCTGTCAGGTCAAGATCTTCTCACTCCATTTAACCACTGACAAACTCTATGTTATGAGGTAATGCATGGACCAGATCCGGGTCAGCCACAGCAATGTGTGCTATAAGTGATACAGCCCAAGTGCTTTCAATCAACAAAATCAAGAGCAGACAAATAAAAGCATGCATCACTCAGGGCCAACCTAGGACAATTTGAACATCAGCTTCTATAAGATGAAGCAGCCCTCCACACAAACCAGTTGGGCTGTAATTTACCATGTAGGGATTTGCATAATAACAACCCAAAACAAATTTTGCAGCAACACTATACTTCTTCTTTGCGCTTTTCCCTCTTCAAGGGTCACCACAGCGAGTCATCCTCCTCCATCTCACTCTGTCCTCTGCATCCTCTGTCCTCATTCCAACTAGCTGCATGTCCTCTCTAACTGCATCCATATATCTCCTCTTTGTCTTTTTCCTGGCAGCTGCATTTCTAACATCCTTCTACC
>JARVLU010000002.1:17597023-17608112 GCA_031762415.1 Simpsonichthys santanae | reverse complement strand
ACTGTGCGTACATATTCACGTTGTAACTTGGCAACTTGTTCAATGTCAATAAAGTTTCTCTGACTCTGACTCTGACTGATGTGTCCTCATGTACACATTCATACAGCACTCTGCTATATCTGTACAAAGAAAAATCAGTGCTTTATCACATTCATACACAGATGGGACACACATCAGAGACAATGAGGAGGTCAGTGTCTTGCCCAGGGACAATTTGGCATGTGACTGCTGGTGGAATCGAGCCCCCAACTCTTGCAATGGAGGGTGACTGCTCTAACCACTCAGACACAGTCTAAATACAAAATTGAAAAACAGCAATATGATTATGCCAGTTGATCCCACTGTTTCTAACACCACAAGGACATTTGAGGACTCCAATCTGAACAGGCTGCCCTAGTTGGATTTGCACAGATTTGCTAATTAAACAACCCACAGGGGGACGCAGAACAGCAAACAGGTCTGCTTGTGTGAGAATGAGTGGGAGCGAGAGGAAGAAGCCAGACTTAAAGCTGTAGCAAAGAAAGAACCAAAAAGGATCAAGATTAGAAGTCGAAGGCTAAACGACGTCTTTCTGGATCACGATACATCAGAGGGAGTTTCACCACATTATGAAACTGCCTCTTATTGTGCTGAGCTCCTTGATCCCACCACGCCTCTGTTTACAACAGAGGTTTGTCATTGAGGATCTGTGGATGCTGAATGAAGCAAACAAAAGGGTTGTCTGTCAAAGGTGAGGCAGGTCGCATGCATTCTCAAACAGCGCAGACATTCTCATGATGTCATCCCAATTTTTTCTAAGCCATCTGTCATTTCAAATACAGTACGCATGACTACATATTTATTGAGTGAAACTGAAGGAGAATTTTAAAAAGGGCGATGTACTTACTGCACTAAGTAAAAAAAAAACACAGGCTCTAGGTCCAAATATGTATTCCTCTGGCTGGGATTCTTCTCTCTTCTTTTCCTCTTTATCCACCTTTCTGTCTGCCTCTCCTGCTCTTCCCCTCCTCTTCTCACCACACCAAGATGCTGCCTGGACCGGCACTCGTTATCATGGCAACCAGTAAGGGGGGCATTGTCACGTGACCAGATTTTCTTGGGTTCTGGTTGGCCAGATCCAGTGAAGTAAGGAAGGAGAGATGAGGGAGGGGAAGATGTCAAACGCCCACCAGCTCACAGATTGGAGGAATCCTCGGTGAGGCTGCCTGCAAACACACAGACACAAAGGATGTCATCTTAAGGTGGAGTTACCCCGAGGTACAACAGTGACGGACTAATTTAGAGTCATGCTGATATTTGGCCCGACGAGATGGCGATGCTAGCTCTGGCTTGAGTCTTTCCTCTCATCTGCAGACTGCCAGGGCCCAGCATGCAGAAATAACTAGAAATTTGAGTAAAAACTGCTGATCTAGCACACATCCACCTCCTACATGGGCTGCAGGTTCCTATTTATAGAAACCAAACAGAAGCATAACTGCTACTATTCATAAGCAGAGACAGGGAGAACCACGATGAAAGCATGGGCAAAACAATTCAACTTTTGGTGACTGAAGCATACTTCACAAAGAGAAACAGCTGATCTTAGTGTTTAAATGAGCTAAAATGATGTCTTGAATCAAAGGTTAATTAAAAAAAACTTGACACACAAATAGTTGAGTTCACATTTTAATTGAGCTCCTGAGTGAAAGAAGGAAAAAAGGCTTTCTGTGTCCATCGAGGCAACAGTTTTAGAAAAAGTCCTTTGAATTCCATTTGAGAGAAACTAGGTCTCTGTCAGTTCCACGCTCTCTTCCAGTGATAACATGAATAATCAAAGTACAGGTCGCTGTGCAACAGTCTGGGATCAGTGGATTTCTGAATGGAAATACATTTTTATTTTTTCTGAAGGATTTTTTTTAACATTACAATTTGGTAAATGGTTTGTAAGCTCAATCATCCAGGTAGATAATGACAGAAATGGTTAAAATGTGCCACCTGGATCAGTTTATTTAAATGAGAAACATTTCATGCCCCATCCAGAGGACTTCATCAGTCTGCGGCCTGCCAACCAGATCTGTCCCGGTTGCCTTCGCTGCTGTTGGGATCTCAGAAGTATAGGATTTTAACACATGCAAACACACCTATTCTAAACGATCAATCATCGTGTACAGCAATCAAATGTTTTAGGCCAGATGGCCAACTTGCTAGAAACAGCCTGAGGACAACCAAGGCCTAAGTGGTTCAGAAAACAGAATTATCCAGGTAGATAATAACCAAAAAGGTTAAATCATGTCATCTGGACCAGTTTGTAAACATTTCTCATTTAAAGAAACTGGTCTAGATGATCGCCACATTTCAAAGTCAAACTCAAAACTCATCTGCTTAAAGTAGCCTACGCACTGTGATTGCAACTGCATTGTCTTATTTTAATTCTATTTTACTTGTTTTTACAGTAAAATATTGTTTGTTTTTATGATTGACAATGTAAGGTGACCTTGAGTGCCAAGAAAGGGGCCTACAAATAAAATACTATTATTATTATTATTATTTATGTTATTACAGTTTGATTGCTGCTGAATTTAACACATAAAATATCCAATGCAGAGGCCACAAACTCTTTAAATAAATATAACTTTTCATCTTTTAAACACAAATTACACTCAAATTTTCTCCTCTGTGATATTTTGCCTGATAAAAGAACGTCTGCATTTTGTGCATGAGTCAGATTTATTTAGTGAATAAACTAAGCCAACAGCCAGAAGAGAAGACATTTGCAAATAAACCCGATGACTTCCCTCAAATCTTATTTGCTGCACACATTTCTGCCCTCGGTCTTTGCATGCAACCACAAGTGAAGCAGCTGAAAGAGATAATGAGAGCACTGATGCTAATAGGTGATCTTGTCATTTTTATGACTCACCAACAGGATCCAGTACGGGCCAGTGAGCATCGAGCTGGGGCGGGGCTGGGCCAGGCGGTGTGTGAGGAAAAATAACATGTATTGCTCACTCATGAAACGGATAATTAGATCTGTTTAAAAAATGTATTGGAATGATTTTTCTAAAGAATTAAACAAGCTGAAAAACAGATATAAACCTACTTGTGAAAAGATCTAAAACAGGTTTTGTGAAGAAAAAAATTAGTGTTTTTTGTTTTTTTTTAGGTAGTTGCCAACAAAAAATGACAAATTACAAGAGAAATAGAAAAGGTCAAGCGTCACATCTGTACCCAAAGAGTTCCAATATAAATGTTATACCAGTGAAAAGATACACTTGCTTTAATTGTCAGAAATAGGCAGCTATTAAATATAACTCCCTTTAACTGAAATATTCCAAAAAGTATAAGTACAATTTCATTTTCCAGATACTTCTCTCCATGATTCAGGAGGCTAGAGAAGAATGTGCTCTGCTTCTAAGGAAGGAAACAGTTTGAACCTTCAGATGACCCAATATGAACCTCTCAGCTGAGACAAACGATACTGAAAAAAAAAAAACATTCTAAGAATTCCATCCGTATTTTAGGGGATGTGAATCCTGCCAGTGCTGTGACTTGAACATGTAATTTCCTCCATAACTATGAGCACTAAACTTATTTAAGCACCACGTAAATCAGCTCGAGCCAGCTGCTCCTGAGCATGACAGGAGCAATGGAGAGAGAGTGAGTGTGATGAGGTTCAGTAGAGGAATTGAGTCAATGAACAAAGGTTGTACGCTCAGAGCAGTGGAGAAAAAGGAGAAAGAGCAAACAATGAGAGGCCGTTTTTCAGAAGGTCTGGCTGTGGCTGTGGTCAGTCTGAGCAAGTCTAAATTTAACCGTATGTGTTTAGGAGACCTCAGAGCGGTGTGAGGATTGGAAGTGCAGCAGCGGTCAGGGCGCGGCTATACGCTCAACCCATTTTTCACCATGCTGGACATTTACTGTGTCCATGAGCTGCTAAAATGGTAGGTTATAAATCCAGCACTTCCAGCCAGTTAAAGGGGTCAAACGTCATGAACGTGACCTTTAGTCCTTTGTCCCTTCTAGACCCCTTGCAGATGTATTCAAAGGCCTAACATGGCTGCCGGAGCCATGACTCCAAGTTTACTGCAGGATGTCTAAATTGCAAAGGCCAACAGCATACTTAACCAAAAAGACCAGACACAACTTAAAATTATCCTTTTATTTCATTTCACTCTTGCCCAAGGTTATTCAACTGGTGGCCTGTGGGCCATTTCTGGCCCGCGGGTGACTTCAGTCCGGCCCACTTCATAAATAAATACAATAAAATAAAATAATTTGTTGTTTTTTTGTCCTGGGTTTGGGTTTTGGGTTCTGTTTATTGCATTTATGATTCAATGCAATAAAATAAACAAATTTAAAAGGTGTTTATTTACATAATGATTTTAATCGCTGGATGACTGAGCTGTTGGCTTTCAGAAACGGTGGCCCCCTGAGCAGTTTTGTTGAATAGCCCTGCTCTAGCCCATACACAGTGCAAAAGAAATATACTTTCAACTCAAACCACATCAATAAATCATTGTTTTATTATTGAAGCAAGTATGTTACTTTGTGCTTCCATTTAAAACTGAGCAAAAACAAACATTATATCCAAAATGTATCATTTCAGGAAGGCAAATAAATTATCTTTACAGGGCACATTACTCAAATGAAAGACTTCTGCAAAACAAAAAGTTACCTGTATTAAAGGTACTCATTGCATGATATAAAACATAAAATAGGCCATGCTGCCCTGCACTGAATGGTGCGGTTTGAAATAGTTTAGAAGTAGTTTTTACAGAAATATTTGAAATCTGGGTATGCAGTTAATGTAAACAAAACAAATTTATTTGCATACACAATAATCAATGAACTAGAGCACAAATGTCCAGGCTGCTAATACACTATATTATTTTACATGATCATTGTTTCGCATGTATCTTAGATCCTTACTGTTTCTTTTTATATGTTTTTGTTGTTGCTATTTTTGGGTGTAACTGGGACCTTGAGTACATAATTTTGTTCCACCCCATGTACCACATGTGATGCGAATGACAACAAAGTGCCTTGAAATACCAATACAGTACATCAAAATCATTGGACTTCTCGATCCCAATCAACTCTTCCATAGACGTTCATTGATAATCGATTTTTAATCTCTTCACCCGTTTCCGCAGGAAAACAAACATCTATGGTAGTCGGCAGCTGTTCACAAATTTGGCTTGCAATGTCTTTTATTCAGGGTCACATTAACCGTGACTATGTGTATGTTGTTTCTTACTTTAGGAATTGTTTTGACCAGTTTTGATGACATTTCAATGAGTACCTTCAAATGTCATGTTTGCTCACAGAGCTAACGTTCTGATCAGTATTTGTTCCTGTTTCAAACTACAATTGATTCGTGCACCTGATACATTCTGCATGTCGGTAACGCTGACGTGAACCTCAGAGCACCTTGCATTCACAAAGACACTGATAAATTTGAGCTGCATTCTTAGAACGCCCGTTTTTAGATCCTAATCAATAAGTGAAATGAGACAATTCATGACAGCGGCGGCTTCCGTCCTGATATGTGAGACAGCAACATTTCAGATATGCTGTACTTCTTATGCGCCGGTACACTCTGCATTGTGTTTGGTGTTATCAGTGTTCATTTTGACACTTGCTCACAGCTTGTGAGATAAAAGTCCAGAACAAATACCAACAGGTTTCTATGAACAAAGTGTGTCAGGTCTCTCTTTGACGGTGCCCTCTCTGTTTGTTCTTTTGCCTCCTTGTGGACCTTTTCTCCTTCAGAGGTGCTGCTCTGTGTCCTTTTCCTGCTCAGATCCACACAAATTAGCTGTAATCAGTTTTATTTAAACATGATTTTTTATTTCATCTGAAGTAAATAAAGAGCTTTCCATACATTAAATATAATTAGTCGTTTAATAATTAAATATATAATAAAGCAATATAAATCAGGGGAGTGGTGGTGCAGAGGTTAGAGAAGATTGACCTGTGATCAGAAAGTCACAGGTTCAACTCCCAGTACCGTCAACATCAAAATGTGGGTAGAAAAAGTGAAACACCCACACCTGCCTCCACCCTCATCTGCCCCACTCTGGGCCACTGAGCAAGGCCCTCAACCCCCACCATCTGCCCCCTAAACAGGTCTCTCTTGAAAATGAGTTCTCATGGCTCAATGAGACTGCCTGTATAAATAAAGGGTACATGAAAAAAAAAGGAAAAATATTATCTCCAAAGCTTCCACAAAAGCTGAGTAATTTCTACACTCTCCTTACTGTCAACTTGTTCCAGTTCAAATTAAAGGGCCGAATGTTAGATAATGACCAACACTGATATTGAACCTGAACGGTGCTTGCACCAAAGCAACCTGTCTACATTGTTTACCCAGAATGCATTGCTGCATAAATAAACCAGCCAGGTCTATTGTTCCAACATTTAAGATCCCTTTAAAAGAAAAGGAATAAAACCCACCAAATGGGAAAAATAAATAAATAAATAACAAACCTTAGTGTGGCATATTTACTGTACAATAAGTGTCAGAATTTCACATGCGCATGCTATTCCACAGGACTTCTTAACAAGGTAAGGAATTTAGAAATAACTTGAGCTTTCTATCTGTGCAAAACAAACAGAAGTGCAATAAAAGGTTGTGATACTGACTCACAGTATTTAGTTTATTGCTGCGAGTCAGAAGTGACAACATGCTGTCAATAAATCTCCTAACAGATTACTGGTGTCCAGTAACGAATAGATCTCACTCCAATCAGACAGGAGTTACACACCTGGGGCAGATTTGTGGCTGTCACTCTTTTAGAAGGTTTACAAGCCTGAATGAGATCAATAAAGGTAAAGATTTTTACATGAGGTTGTTTTATTTCATCACCGTCAGTTTGGGTCTAATATAGTTAGTGTTTCATCATAAAAAAAAATTTCAATTTATGAATCTGCAGCATCTGGTTACATTTAGGTCAACAAAATGAGTCACGGTCATGTCATCTGCCTTTCAACATCTTCCACATATTATTTACTGGGAACTGGTCTGTGCTGCAGTCAAACCAGTTTTGTACCTGCATACCCACTTATTCTGCAGCCATGTGTGCACAATGTGGTTTTGCTTTGTTGAGTTGCAAAATAAATGGCATCACTGGAATCAACAAAACAAAACAAAACAAAACAAAAAAAGCTGCTGTTGCTCTGAAATATCAGAGTTTTGCCCATCAATGCATCTCACATGAATAATATGAATACATTCAATTACCTAAATAAACACTGTATACAATGCATATTAGCATTTTTTTTAACCATATCTTAATTTACTGTCTTTAGTTTTGTGTTACTGATGCAAGGATTAATTCAGTCATTTATCCATATTGTCATTTTTTCTTGTTCTCCAAATTTTCTCAGTTCATTTTTTTTACAAAATAAGTCCTCCTTCCAATGCCAGTGCAAATGCACAACTTTAGTTTGCAGCTGTTCAAATATTGTGACATGTGATCTCCACCAAGCACAAAGAGGGCTTGTCATGGACAAGCAGCGCACAAAGACTTGGAGAACAAGGCTCCTGTCCCTGTGGCTGTCTTTACTCTCAAATCAAGCAGGACAGTGATTAAAGTCGTTTCTTTTGTCCTCTGACAAACATCATTATGAAAAAAAAAAAAAAAAAAAAAAAAAAAAAAAAAAAAAACATCCTCAAATTGTATGTTCAAATAGCAAACTTGGAAAAACAAACGTGAAGAAACTAGAGGAGAAGCCACCTCTACTTACAGCAGAGCAGTTATTAAACATGACATTATTATGATTTTTTAAATTATATCCTAAAGAAAAACAAAGCAATAACATTCATTTTCTTATTTTTTGGAAGAATAAAACTGACTTCGCTCTGTTGTTTGTTGCGCTTAAACTTTTTTCCACTGTGCTTCCAGCACTTCAAACATCTCCTCACACCTTTTTTTTTGTCCTTCACATCTTTGCCTAAAGCTAATACTGTGCTATGTTTGGATTTTTTTTCTGTGTAAACAACGAACATTGGACTTGACTCCAACTTCACTGGTGAAATAAGCTGGAGGCCACACAACATTATTTATGCAGACAGAAACATGATCTCTAGATGTCCAAGGACAGGAGGTCAGCAGATCTGTTGTCTCTTAATCATTGCTAAACATCAACATCTGATGTCAGACCGTGTCAAACTTGTTTCTAGCAAAGTTCTTTACCACAGCTCAGAATCTGTTCGGATGATTATTCTCAATTTATGCTATTTTGTCTTTCCAGACCACTTAATGTCAAAGCAAAAACAGTGAAAACACCATTTTAATATCTGATACCATTAAAAATCCCTTAAAGAAGAAAAATAATTCCCACCAGAATGTAGTAGTTTGGACAATCCTGAGTTATGACTTCACTGAAGACTATTAAAAATGTCATATTCACTTATCTGCACAGCCTGCTGAGGTTTTGCACTCTCGGTTCTTTGTGAGGTAAAATAGTTTGATCAGAGGAGCATGCACTTCTAGTTCCTGGACATAGTTCCTGTTTAAATACTGGCCTTAGCTCTCTATAAGTAAATTATTATTAAAAAACAAACAAACTCTGTTCTGTTTTGTGTCCAGAATAAATAAATAAATAAACATGAGATGATCTTTGTTGCCATCAAACAAAGAATAATTCAGGATCCCAGTCAATAAGTCGATCCTCCCATATTCTGATAATCCAGTGTCCCCAACCCTAGTCCTTGAGGAACACCATCCTGCATGTTTTAGTTGTTTCCCTGCTCCAACACACCTGACTCGGTGACTTCATTACTTCCTCATGTTCTGCAGAAGCCTGTAAATATCCCATTTATTAAAATCAGGTGTGTCAGAGCAGAGAAACAACTAAAACATGCATGTTGGTATTCCTCAAGGACCAGGGTTGGGAACCCCTGCGAATCCACCAAACTGTATTTTTGAAGTGGGCAAATAAATTAAAACAAACACATGGTTTCAATTAAAAAGGTGCTGCACTCATTTCTAAAATAGTTCTCAGCCTAAAGACAAAGCAAATATAATGTAATTGTAAATTAATTCTGAAAAAAATATATATATATATCAATACACTTAAATGACCTAAAAAAGCAGAAAATTGCAGCAACATATTAAATCTTTCTAGTTTTCAAGGGTTTGAGCTTTGCACTTATTGCAAAACAGCCAAACTAGATTTAAAATGGCATTTCCATCCTGTCATGTTCATCAGATAAGACTCGAGCTTGAGTGTGATTGTATTGTATTTTTATATTTATATTTTATTTTACGTCATCCTGACATCACCTCATGTATTTGTTTCCTCTCCTTCGCGCCACAGTTCTATTAACCTCAGAGTTTATCGTGAAGAGAGGAAGGGGAAGGTTTCCATTATCACCTCTTAAACAAACTCTCCTCTGACAAAGTTATTCCACTGAGTCATTTCAGCATTTACAGAAAATGGGTTGATGGAGACGCCAAACATTCACAACAGGATAAGCTCTCTTTGTAGTTAAAAAGCAAGACACTGCGTCAGTCAGACAGAGGCAACACTGGCACGCAGTGAAAAAAATAATGATTACTAAGGCTGTCATGTCCACACGGCTGGCTGTAATCAAACACAACAACATTCTTTTTAGTCAGACCAGCCATCATATAATTTTCTCATCCAGTGAGGGTGTAAAACAGTAACATAGGTAAAAGTGTCCCATCAGCCTTCATGTGGTGTCATCTTACTGGTTACCATGGTAACTGTGCACTCCCGGTGTTCCTGTCAGCAGCTCGTCACAGTCTGTGATAACGTATCATATGTGTGTGTGTGAGCTTTGGGAGTGCATGTGGACTGAGACAGGTTGCACTGAAGTAATGTGACACCCTGTCACACCTTGAGGTGCAAAATCAGACACTCAAGCTGAAAAAAAGGTGATTTCTGTTTTTGTTTTACCTGAAATGAACTCGTCTTTCCCAGGAAGAACCTACCAAGCAGGGGAATTCTACACATTCTCAGACGGACTTTGGACCGAAAAAATCATCTGGAGCAAAGAAGATTCCCACAGTCAGCGTTTTCGAGCAGTTCAAGGTAGTTCAGAGTTTCTAAAAGTGGAAAGAAGAAGGTTGTTTACACAGTCCCTCCTGTTCTGCTGCTGAGCTGCTCATACTCAGCTGTCTGTATGAGTAACCAACGGGAATCCCCCCCACCTCCTCCCTCATCACAAAGCCTGGTCAATCCAGCCATCCAGTTTCTTTACAGTAGTCCCTCGCTACTACGTGGTTCAACTTTTGCGGACTCGCTCTTTCTCGGTTTTTCAAAGTAAGATTGTACATGAGGAAAAAAATGTACATGACATGCTTGTCGACTTTAATATTACTCATGTGATTGGGACAGTATGGGATACAGTAAGAAGTTAATGAAAAAAATATGGTACTTCGGACAGGTGCCGCCATTTTGCAGTTTTCTCTCAATAAGCCTATATTGCATTGCCACTCAAAAGGACTACATTTCCCAGAAGCCAACAGTGCTTCCAGCCACTTCTTTCTGCTAAAATGGGGGGAAAGTTTTGATCCCATCCGGAAAAGTTTGGTCCTTATTCATAGTCATCTCGGTGCTCAGTGGAGAGCTCTGTGGAACCGACTGGGAACTGGACCAGAAGCAGACTTCCAGCCTCATTGGTCAATCTGAGAGCTGCTTGCTGGCCCATGAGGCCTCTCGAGCGGGGAGCGTCTCTTGGAGGTCCGGTGTTTTCTCCGGAGCTCACTGGGACTTTTATCATCCAGATTTGGGCTTGATCGCGACCATTTTGTGGTTTTGTGCTGGCTAGCCGAAGGTCCGTCTCTCTCTAAAAGCAACTTGGTGCTCAGCGGTGCATAAAATTAGAAAAGTTTGAGAGTTTAGAACATTGTGGGCTTCATCGCTGCAGCTCGGGTCTGCCGAGCTGGACTGGAACCGAGCTGCTGTTCTGCAGATCTGGTGAATAAAAGTTTGCAGTACAGTATTGTACAGTACATATAACTACAGGTATGAAGTTAAAATTATGTAGGTTTAAGAGTTTAGAACATTGCAAGAGTGTGGGAAGGGTTTATAAAGCCTTAAAATATATATATTAAAATAAAAATAGAGTTACTAGTTT
>JARVLU010000002.1:17574464-17585227 GCA_031762415.1 Simpsonichthys santanae | reverse complement strand
CTTTTTTATGCTTGAATGTTTCACAAGTCACCCTGTGATGGACTTGCGACCTGTCCAGGGTGTCCCCCGCCCTTCACACAGTGATAGCTGGGTATGGGCACCAGTGACTCCCGGGACTCGAAAAGGAAGAAGCAGGTAAAAGATAATGGATGGATATTTCACAAGCCACATAGAAGCATTTCTCAAAATGTTCAGGTATTGGACTAGACCATGGGTCTGCAACCTGCGGCTCTGGAGCCACATGCGGCTCTTTGGTCCTGCTGCAGTGGCTCTTTCAAGCTTTGACCAAAACTGACATAAAACTGAATTGTATTGGGTGTTATAACAACAACTAAACGGGCTAGTTTTAGCAGTTGTCCTGTAATTAATTTAGCAAATATATGAATACTAGAAACATTACAAGGAATAAAATATATTCCCTTTCACTTTACGCTTTATTTCTTCAAAGTAGGATATGAAATTTTTCTACAATTAAAAAAATCACATAAGAATTCATACAGTAGTCAAGAATCTTGTCTTTTATATTGTCTTGGAATGTAAAAATATATAAAAAAAAAATGTTAAAAATCATTAGATATTTTTTGTTTTATAAAATCACCCCTACTGTCCAGAAAAGCACCCTCCAACAAACTTAAAGTGGTCCGTGGGCCACCAGTTGAGAATCCCAGTTGTAGCAGGTATTGTGGCTCCAGACACATTTAATTTAGTGAACAAAGGGGTAGAAATGGCTCTTTTGATCGTAAAGGTCGCAGATCCCTGGACTAAAAATAGTGTTCAGTCTGATTTGCTGGAAGCAAAATGTAAAGAAGTAAGGTGGGATTTAAGCACAGAGCCATGTGGACTGAAATGAAAATACTGTAAATGGTTTCACCAAAAAAAAAAAAGAAGATCTTTACGGTAATCTAAAACAATTCAATCTGAGGTTACTTACTATATCTTTCTCTACTTCTGCTCTGGAGAAATTGTCATGGTAATGGTTCCAGCCTGAACCCCCATTCTGGCCCGGAGCAGCCCTGATTCCTGCTGGGTAACCGTTCATTCGGCTGGACAAGCCGATCTGAGTGAGATGATGGAGCTGGCCACCTGGAAACACACACGCACACGTTCAGAGCAGCAGAGACAATTTATCTGACACTCCTCAGCAGACCCTCAAATATACTTTAATGCACTCAACAAAGTCTACAAAGCACTCTGCAACGTGCTCAACATGCCAAACGCCATAATCCATTTCTATTACTGTGGTCACGTGGTGATGGTAGAACACCATCAGCTTGATGAATAATACAAGACTCTGGAAGTTTGACATGACTGTTGGTGGAGTGTTGTACCTAAATTAAAGCAATTTTAAATTTAACAAATTTCACACATTATTCCAAAAATATAATGCAAAGCCTAAATAATTAATTAGCTCATCCAAACGATGTATTAGCAGTTGTTATTATCAGTTGTATTTGGTATAAGTTTCAGCATTTCTACTGGATTTTGTTTAGCTGAAACTGTCATTGGTTTTGTACTTACAACCTTTTTGACAACAGTTAATCAGTATTTCTATAGTTTATTTGCTAGTAAATACAGTTTAAATAAAACAACTTGAAAAAGACGAGCCGTGCCGTGGCTTACATTTAGAGGTGACCTTCAACTAATCATTTATAAAGATAACAGACGTTTGCCTTCACTTTCTTGTTCGTGTTTTTTAGTGCAAGTGTGAACTCAGCAGCGTTTGTGATTCATTTTAATCCTAAAGTGTGTCATGTGTACCTGTAGCCCCGCCCACTGGACGCGGTCTGGCAGACGAGGGTAAGTCGTCAGCGTAGAGCCCCCTGCTCGAGTACAAGCTGTCTGGTGGTAGCAGCTCGCCGTGCCCTGCTGTTTCTCCTGGTGGCAGGAAGCTCGAGCCAAGGCCCTGTCTGAAAAACAAAAGAAATGCTTTAATACATCCAGTTAGGTAGAAACAACTTTGATTTTTGCTGTAAATTGTTTTAATATCTTAGAGTCTACAGTGGTTTTTATGTGACCTATATTAGCTGTATTATACTGTAATCACATATGCTTAAATATTTAGTCATAAAGTACAGACATACAAATGTTTACCAGATGTGCTGTTAGGACATAAATGTGTATGTTGATGGTCTATTTGGAAGAAGCTAGGAGGCTTCTGCTTTGACATGATCCAATACAGAGATAAAATAAAGATGACTCTTCTTTCATAATTTATAAAGTGCCAGCTCTGTGAATTCACCGGAGGAAAACTGAACTGACGCAGGGACCAGGCTGTAATTACTGTCCAGACGTTCTTCGAGTGTTTTGAAACAGAACTAAACGCAAAAGGTGCCGTCGAAGTTATGGTTTAGTACATCAGTGCTCGGTCTGCAGTGACGTTCTGCTTACCTTGGAGTCGGGCCTTGAACTGCAGCAGAGGACATCCCAGCGAATCTCTGGAGAGGACAAAAAGATGCATTATGTTCATCTTAAAATAAATAACACTGATAATCAAGCGCTCAAAGATATTTGAATCTATTTGAAAAAGATGTCACAAACTATCAAGACACAAATAAAGATAATTCTCTATGTAGAGAGAATATTAGCACATTATTTTGACAAATTCACAAGAGTACAGGATGCTTTTGTTATCATTTCTGTAAACAGCAGCAAAGGACCTGCAAGAAGAGAAACAGCTTTTATTTATTTTTCATGACTCCATCTTCTGCCTCTTATCCTGAAGCAGATAACGGGCTAACAAAATCCACAGAAATTATGAATAGGAAGTAGACTTCTAACTTGTAACAAAGTTCCCATCTTTACCACAAAGTAAGCTACAAAACACAAACCATGCTTTATGAGAATAAAATCCTGAACTGCAGTAGTTTGACGTGGACTTCAGTTTCCAGTAACGCCTTCTTCTTCCATTTCCTCCACGTCTAACAAACTCTGTTTTCTCTGAATGACTCATGATTCTTCTACTCATATAACACTTACTGGCACTAAAAGCCTTTATCTAATTCTGGCTAGGCTCTCTAACCCTCTGCATGAATTTCAATGCAGTATAAACATGCTATAGATAGCTTCTAGTTTGTCTGTTTCAAGGCTACAACCAGACTGAATACACTGCGTTGAATCTGCACGCATGATATTTTTAATTTTTAGAATTAATTAATTGTAGCACTGTTCAACTTTACAAATAATTTTTACTTTCCTTAAAAAAAAAGATTAAAAAAAAAATAAAAAACAGCTCTTACTGAAAAAACAAAACAAAAGCAGAACACCCATAGAGGATATCCCTGCAAGTGTACTTTATATAGCTGGTAGAGGCTGTAAGGTCGCAGCTTCAAGGAGCCGACAGATGGAGGAATACTAAACTGATTAGTCTGCAAAGAGGAAACAATTTAACTTGATTCTATGGGTATCCTGTGGTGAATGAAAGGAAAACACACTGAGAACAGGAGGTGAAGAGCAGATATGAGTCTATTGGGTGTTTTAGCTTTTCTCCATTGGCTCCCTGCCCAATTCAGAGTTGAATTCAAAATCTTACTTCTACAAAGCCCTCAACAACCTAGCTCCATCTTATGTCGAAGATCTTATTGTTCCATATTTTCATAACAGAGCACTTCGTTCTCAAACTGCAGGCTTACTTGTGGTTCCTAGAGTTTATAAAAGCAGAATGAGAGGAAAATCTTTCAGTTATCAGGCTCCTCTCTTGTGGAACCAACTTCAAGTTTCTGTCCGTGAAGCTGAAACGTCCAGTTTTAAGACTGGGCTTAAGACTTTCCTTTTTGATAAAGCCTATAATTGGGGTTGGCTTGTTATGCTGCCTCAAGTTTAGACTACTGGAGGATAAATTGACCTCATTTCTTAAAATGAATTCTTAAAATTGAATAGTTGTCATTTGATATTATTTCTATCTTAACATGCGATTCTGGACTTGCCATTGTGTATCTGTTCCTACCAAACCCAGCTGGTCGAAGCAGGTGACCGCTTATCCTAAGCCTGGTTCTGCTAAAGGTTTCTTCCTCATGAGGGAGTTTTTCCTTTCCACCGTCGCCTTCATGCTCAAGATGAGAGTCTGTGATGAAGTTAAACTCAAAGCAGTTCGTCCGCTCCTCAGATAATTAATATTATTTACTTGTTTTTTATATATGAATGTTTCTGTTCAGTGCCCTGAGATGACCTCTGTTGTGACTTGGTGCTATATAAATAAACTGAATTGAACTGAATGGATTTTGCACATAAAATATTAAATTGATTAGAACTGTTCTATCTCTTTACATAATGCAGTTCTGTAAGAACCGGAGCTTGCAGAAACACTTCATCCATGGACAAACATGAAAGTAGTACATTGACTGAACAGTTTTCACTCTGCTGAAAATAGCAACTAATAGTTGGGGTCTTACAGATGGGAAAGGGCCCAGAGCTTGGTAGGAGGGGGCCCATGCTTTGGGGCCATGGCCTGGAAGGCTGGAGCCGCGGAGGTTACTGTTGACCCCCGGTAGAGTGATCCCTGCTGTGCTGCTCTGAGAGGTGGGCGACACGAGGGCAAAGGCGTCATCCAACAGGGAGTGCATCTGTTGCCGCGCCTCCTCAATGGAGGGCTGTGGAGGCATGTAGGGGGGTGGGGGAGGGGCATGGCCTGGAGGAGAGGAAGCAGGACCGAGGAAGACATCGTCTGTGGGGGAAGGGCTCCTCTGAGGGGATCCTGGGCCTTGGTCTGGGTCCGACTGAAATGAACAAAACATGTTAACATGTGGACAGATATGGAGCAGTTACATGATGTGAAACAGCCTAATGAACATTAAAATGCTCCTGAATTACTCACCACGTAGGCCACATTGTTAACTCCTGGGTACTTTTTGTAAGCGGCGTCACTTTCTTCACTGATGAGGTGGTCTTTGTCTGCTTCCATCATGCCTCCGTTCAGCTGATCCCTCAGCATCTGTTTTGGAGAGCGCCTCCCACGACTACTAAAAAACAAACAAAACAAAAAAAAAAACTTACATTTTACAGTATAAATTTGTTTTGATTAAGCTAGAAAAGAATGTTGTTTAAAAAAAAAAAAAAAAAAAAAAAAAAATTTTTTGACCCCCACAAAAATGAACCTTTTCTTGGGTTCCATGAAGGTAGGGGGCACTTGGGCGTCAGGATCCAGGATCTTGTCGATTTGACTCTGGGCCTTTTGGTAGATGCGATCCTGGTCCTTTGCATCACCTAGGTCATTAGTCATGTCATCCATTGCAGGAAAATCATAGTGGCCCTTCCTCTTGGCACGAAGACGAATCTTGTTACGATGGTGCTCAATCTCTGACTTGTGCCTCAGTGCTGCCTGTATCTGCAGGGAACCATACTTCTTAGAAAACACTCCTAAAATCAAGGATGGTCAGTAGTAGCACAAATAATCTAGCATAGCAAGAACTACAAAATAATAAGTAAATAAGATTTTATCTAAAAAATTTGGTCTGTTTTTATTAAAAAAAGAGGGGGGAAAAAGAGCAAATAGGAGTTGTAAAGAAAGTCTGAACAAGCAGCAAACCTCTTTGTTGATCTGGTTTGCGTCTGACAGTTTGTCATTGATGGGTGGACTGTGAAGCGGTGGAATGGGCATGGGCTGCATGGCAATTAGCTGCACTTTATTGGGAAGTCTACGGCTCGCGTCTGTGGCCCGAGACATTCGATCAACGTGTTCAAAGATGGCAGCTGATGACTGCTGATCATTCAGAGAACCATTCATAGGTGGAGGACCTGATGATCAAAATTATGAGCAGGAGTTAGAAGTTTCTGCACAGTTTAGGCAGTGTGGTTTAAATGTTGATGCAAAACAGAGATTTAACATTTAGCATGTATGAATTGACATAAAACAGACTTCTTGATTTGAATCATGACTTCTAACAAATAATGTGCAAAAGTTCCTGGCAGTAACATGAATGAACATTGATTTGAAACTAAACTTCATTTCAGACAATGGCTTGAGGCTTTTATGTCAGGTTTATTGTGTCCACCCTGTGACTGACAGCTCAGCAGACGCTGATGGATGGTGAGAAACTAAGCAGAGCACAAAACTACCACAACAAAACAAACGGACAACACATAGCACAGCTGCTAGGGGTCAAGCCTGAGAGCTACGGGGAAATATAGAAAAAGTGAACAAACTCTTACCAATTCTATTCTTGCCTGTAAACCACAATAAAAACAAAAGAGAAACTTACTAAGGTTAAAAAAAAGAAAAAAAGATGCAGTTAAACAAAATATAATGACATCTTTGGGATTTTAATGGATGGTCAATAACTGATTAGCAAAAACTTGCTGATCAAAAGACTGAATGAGCAAAAAGAAAGATGTCTTATAAGTGGTTTATACTCAGTCTTGGTGTAATCTTAGTGGGAGGGCACGCACAGGTTTGTGCAGTAATAAAACCCATTCCTGCATGGGTGAGTCAGCCTGTGTGTCTGCCTGCGTCTGGCTCCTGCGCACTGTCTCTGAGTGGCACGGCAAGCTTGATTCAATCAACAAGCTGTCAAATAACAATAACTTCAGCCAATTTCTGTTTCCTAGTTCCTTCTCTATCTGCTCTTTGGACTTCACCACACACAGAAATCCAACTGTTTGTGTTACTTTCTTCTGTTTGTCTCTGTAATCTTTACGTCACTTCTCTTTCAGCTTTTATTTTTAAATGTCCTAAATCGAGCAGCATTCATGTCAGTCAACCCTGCCAGCCTTTGTTTTACATCTCTTTATCTCAATCTCCACTCAGTTTGCCCTCCATCCCTTCCCCCCCAGCCTCGTGTTCGCGCTCTGTGTTTGGAGGAGCGAGGTTGAGTGTTGCCAAGGCCACTTGCCATTTAAAACATTGATGGGGACCTTACGGGTCTGCTTGCGGTCGCTGGGCGTGCCGTGGGCTCTCAGGTTCTCCTCGGTCGATTCCCGTTCGCTAGAGTGGTCACTCACCACGGAGTCACCGTCTGATGGGGAGATCCTACCCAGAAAACACACACACTTTACATAAATAATAAAAATCTAAGAAGATAACAATGTGGTGACATTATGCATGATTAAAAAAAAAACGTTGGTCCTCCATCACGACAATAAGAAACTAAACATTCTTTATTGAAGCTATGATGCCATCAATTTGATTAAACCAAAAATTTATAAATATAGATGTTAACAGAACCTCTTGCTGTCATTGTTTTTCTTTTGGCTGTTCCCTTCTTCAGGGGTTGTCGCACTGTGCAAATGTTACATGAAAGATTTGACAATTGTTTTACATTGGATGCTCTTCCTGACAACCTGAGTTCAAACCTGCAGTCTCAGGATTATAAGACCGCAGCGCAAACCATCAAGCTACAACCATCTACCTTAACAGGCTCTTTATACAATAAAAAAGGGAACATATAAACTTTAATGTATTGTAATATTGACCTGTTGGCAAAAGCAGAGAGCACACCCTCTAAACATTTATAATTAATCAGAGTTAGCCAAAACATTGTCTGGTTGGCTGCATTTAACAATTAAAGTGACCATAAAATGACCTCATTTGAGGTGTAATAATCATTATTAATTCTAATTAAGGGTTTAAATATCAATATTTGATAGTCAATTGTTCTTCACAAAATGCAGCACAAGGAAAGTAGGATCTAACCATGAAAACACAACAATAAAATAAATGGGAATAAATAGATTTAAGAATACAAAATTCCATGTCAGCCTGCTGTTTTTGTAATATATCACAAACAACTCAGGGCTTAAATACTCCCTACAAGGACATTTTATGTCAAAAGATAAAACAGGATCTTATTTGACATTGTATAATCTTAACAATTCATCAGAGCTACACAACAGTACAGGTACCACTGACCTTTCTCTCCTTCGACCGCCACGGGACGCCTTGGTGGAGGAGGCCGAGGTTTTAGATTTGGGTGTGGGTGCCTCACCGTTTTCAGTTGGACTGAAACCATCTTTAGCAGACATGGGGAGGGGACCAGAGCCAGACCCTGGCGGGACGGGCTCCTGGATCACCATGACATCATCTTTATTCTGCTGGCCGAGATGCAGCTTGGCAAAATCAAAGCCTTTCACACTGGGAGCCTGCAACTAAGGAAACAGGGAGCAGAAAAGGAAAGAAAGGATGAATAAAGTGAATATAGACTAAATAAAACATAAATAGCAGAAAAAAATGTTCTACAATAGGGAGTTTATCAGGATTAATTGGAATACAAATACAAAACCACAAGTGAATTGTTAATTTATCCTGAATAGATGAAAAATCAATCTGTACAATATGAAAAACTACCACGTTCCTGGAGAAACATTGACAGGGACTGCCACGCTGCTGCCAATTAAAAAATTTGATTTAACAAGACTATGTGTTTAGGTTCACTCTCAGCTATCACTATACCAAATTTCAGCTCAATAAGGCAAAAAAAAAAAAAAAAAAAAAAAAAAAAAAAAAAATCAATGTATTATAATTTTTTCTTTTAAGCTTTGGTGGCCATTTTGGATTTTTGATTTGTATTCAGTATGTGATGGAGAACGTTCTCAGCTATAATCACACTGAACTTCAGCTCTACATGTGTAAAAATGAGTTAAAGCCATTTCAATGTAGCACTGGTGGCCATCTTGGATTTTTGGTTTGGATACAGTATGTGATGGGAAACATTCTCAGCTATCACCGCACACAATTTTAGCCCAACATCTCTAAAATAATCTGATACAGAGTATTTTTCTGTTTCATCTCTGGTGGCCATCTTGGAGTTTTGATTTGCATTAGGAATGTATGAAAACTTGCTCTCAGCTATGACCAGAGCAAATTTCAGCTCAATATATAAAAGAATGTTTGAGTTATATCAGTTTATCAGCTAATTTGTTTGCAAATTATCTTATCATGGTAACTCAAAATTCCAATGGAAGTACCGTAATAGCACACATCACAGTGCCAAGTCGGTTGTTTTGATATAACTGATGGGGGATGTAAAGGTCATGGATGTTGTTCACTTAATATTGTCAAATTAATATAGAACCATGTATGTGAAGACAAGAGCCTTTCTGTCTACCCAGAGAGGAATCTGATAACTGATAAATGATAAGCTCTGACGCCTTCAAGAGATGTGAGGTGTAACACAGAGGTTGTCTTGACCTCGCCTCTGTCTGATAACGGGCATTTAAGCTTTTGCTAACTTTTTCTCTGTGAGCAGACCTTGGAGACGGAGCGACATGTAACATCTTGAATGCTTGTTTTTCAACACCGCTTCTCTTGCTAGATTAAACCTGGGTTGACTAGTTTTCCTTGCGTGGCTTATTTATTTAACGAGTTGATGATAGGATAATTAAATTATCCAACAGGTTTGGTCCTTCGAGCCGGATTCAAACCAGTGACCTAATGATTTGTGGGGGTACAGATTGCAGTTCGGGCCACATTAAAGTTGACGGAAGAGTAAGGTATAAAGTTAAGAAACCATTTGTTAGGTGGATAATAATAGGTTATGCCTCTTACTACGCAACTAGATGTCAATATAGAAATAACTAACAAAAGCAAAACTGAACACATGGAGCGTTAGATAGATCTCAGAGATAAAAATACAGAGTTAGAAATATAATTAGGCCAAATAACTGAATGGGTATTTTGGTGGGAGACAAACAGGCAAAAATAAATAAAGAGAGTCTGTGAGTCTATTTGTAAATGAGAGATTTATGAGTACACACTGAGCTGCTTGCTTTCCTTTGAGGTGGTGGGGGTGAGGTCTGGAAAGAGCTGGAGTCAGACTACTTCAGGCCCTCAGGACCTTCCAACAGGATAGACAGGTAGAGGATGTGTGTCTACAGTTTGTAAAACTCCGAAGCAGAGTTACAGCTATGAGAGAAGCAGGAAGGAACACGACATGTCCCTGTAATTCTCCATACCCGCTGAGTTTGCTGAAGTAAATCGTGCAGCTTAGAAGAGGCTTGTTGATATAAAACTGCTAATCCAACGTGTGATACCACTAATCCTAAAACAGAAAAAAACGAGCTTATGTTTGTGTGCGCTGCTTTTCACAGTGCAAAAATAAGACCAGCCTTTGAGAAGAAAAACATCCGGGTGAAGCATGTAAGCTGTTCTGAAAGCAAAACGCACGGCTGAAGATCTCTGCCATGCGTTTCACCCATCAGTTATTACCTCATGGCAAAGTAGGAAACCACAAAAACATGACACACTTCATCTTCTACTGCACATCACAGCGACAAGGATTTACTGACAATAAACAAAGCAGTCCACAAATCTGACATGCTACTGGATGCTATTTGTTTACTGCTGTTAATAAATTAAGGGAAGCCACAGATCTCCTACTACTACAACATGTACCTCCTCCTTGTCTTGGCTCCCTTTAGACACAGCTTTCATCCTCTCCTCTGTTTCCATCCCCTCCGGTTTCTTCAGTACAGCTTTGATCTCTTGTTGTCTTTCCTCTTGAGATGGAAGTTCTCTCTTTTTATATTTTATATTATTATCTTCCTCCTCTTCTTCTTCCTCTTCCTCATCCTCCTCCTCCTCTTCTTCCTCATCCATGTTTATAATTTGTTTACTCTTAAGAAGAGCTTCTGTTTTCTAAGCAGAATCAATGATGTGCATATGACAAAAAGGACCAAGCTAATAGATTCATAATACAGGTGATATAAAAAAGCAAACAACTAGACAAGTGATTCTCAAACTGGGGTCCCCAAACCCCCAGGGGTCCACGAGCCGGTGCTTGGGGGTCCGCAAAAAAAAATAATAAATAAATTAAAAAAAAAAAAAAAAAAAAAAA
>JARVLU010000002.1:17557955-17574364 GCA_031762415.1 Simpsonichthys santanae | reverse complement strand
ATACTGTATAGATAGATATATACATACAGTATATATAAGCACATAGATGTTTAAAAACCTGTTACAATACACCAAAATGAAAGAAATCACATCTACTTTATTAAAATATTTCTGGAGGAAGACTAGATTCCCCCCATATATTTATGTTCATTATGTGAATAGGTAGTTTAAACTGGTTTTTCATACTGTTAATTTTCTTAAAACTGTATTTTTTGGAAGATGAAATTTTTTTTTTTTTAAATGTGTCTTGAATGAAAAATACCACGTTTAAAAGTATAAAAATTGTAGTAACACTATTAAAGAACAGGTCTTAAGCATTTATGTTACACAAATATGTCCATTGCATTAAAGAGACAAATTGAAGAAAATTATTTAATAAACATGAGGCTTATGGGGGGGTCCCTGAAAGTTTTTCTCCCCTGTAAGGGGTCCCTGAACCCAAAATGTTTGAGAACCCCTGAACTAGACCATACATTATTAAGATATAATATATTTCAACTGCTCAATTTGTTATCTAGCTAATGCATTTATTTGAATAATTAATTACAAATGCACACAAATATTACACACCTACAACAAGACATTCACACACAAACTACATCTGACTACATTTTCTACACGCCACCAGACGCTACGCTGTACCTTCCCCATTTTAACCTCCATCTCCTCCCCTTCTTCTTCTTCTTCTTCCTCCTCCTCCTCCTCTTCCTCCTCCTCATATTCCCACTTTTCCTCCTCACTAAACTCAACATCACCTTTAGCTGGAGGGACTGGTGGGTGAAGAGAAGTTCTGGATTCACTGAATGACGTAGTGGGCTGAGAGAAGAGTAGTGGTGTTAAGTGACAGATGATTGTGCAGAAAGGACAAGCAGTGTGTTAGTTATGTGTGCAGAGGGATTCAGTGCTTTAGTTCAAGTGTATTTACACACGCAACCTTTAACTGACATCATATATGTGCGATGAACGTGGAAGCAGAACAAGCGTTTGTGTAATTGCACTACAAATAAAAAGATAAGAATAGCTTGGGTGTTACTGTAAATAGAGTAACCATCCAAAAACACGATTTTGGATGGTTAAAATGGATTTTAAAGAAAAGAGAAAAAGAGAAAGGGAAGGATCAGTGAAGAGCAACGGAGTTGAGCCTTTTTGTCATCCAATGTCTTCATTAGAAATAGAGAGACATGAAGAAACAATAAAGCCGATAAATGAAAATGAGGTTGATCATTTTCATTTATCATGCGATTAATTGATTTATTGTTTATTGTGACACGCCTAGCTTTGAATAAAATTAATTAACTGCATTTTGACAGAAAGCAGCACCACATCAACAATACTGTACAAAGAATGTTTTTAATGAAATAAACAAATCAATCAAAAGATGAGGTCCATTGCAAGGACTGGAATGAGGCTGCTATAGCCTCGAGCATTCCTTTGATGAAGAAAATGTGAGAACAGTTCTGACGTAGTTTAAGAGCAGCCAAGACCCATCTTGATTTCCAGCACCAGTGTGTAACACGTGCTTTCGTAAGTCTTCAATGAAATTCTTAAATGTTAAAATTCCCATCTTAAAGCAGAGACAATAAAATCCACAGTTTGCAGCGCTCTCATGGAAACAGGTTTTTAAAATTTAAAGCAGTGATATCTTTGTTTTTGTCTTAGACGATTTAAACCTTTAAACTCTTTTAAAAATCTTGCTTTGTTTGCAAACACATTTAAAGATTATTACATTGAATTTTTGGCAAACAAAATAAATACACATGCCAGACAGTAATAATAAATATGCTACTTTGTTTGATCACCATTTATAGGGATTTTAACTGTAGAAAATATGTAATATCATTAGGAAAAAAATAAAACTATTTTGTGCTGCCAAGTAGTTATATGTTAATTAAGTAATTTAAATAACTGAGATGCAGTATCATTCTACCAACCCAGCTGTATTCTTAAAGAAACTAGCATTGTGACTAATGTGGCTGTGATGTTGCTGTTGTGTGAAGATAAATTTAACTGTGAAGGGTGTATAAAAAGCGTTTGTTAAAAAAAAAAAAAAAAAAAAAAACAAAAAAAAAAAAAAACAAAAAAAAAAACAATAACATTATGTGTCTAGTTCTAGTTTCAAGAATAACTGCACCTAAGTATTTTTAGTACCTCTGAGGTGTACAGTAAATAAAAATTTGGCACTGCATGTCTCCCTTCTCAGCATAGAGTTGGCAAAAAGAGACAATTTGTTGCATAAAAGAGGCAACGTGTGGCCAAAAGCAACAGCATCAGTGTGTGAAGCGTGCAGTGAGGCTCTACCTTCTGCCTTTGCTGGATGGTGGTCATGGCATCCGGCTGAAACTCCAGCTTGTCTGTCCGACACAGTTTCCAGTAGAGGATGGAAATGATGATAATGACAATGAGGATGGGAATCACCACCCCGATGATAATCCACATGTTGGTGTTCTCAGTGTCAGGGCTTGAAGATGCCACCTTCTCCACAGCTTTAAACAGACAAATCAAAATACTTCAAGTCCAAATATGAAGCTTTAACAGCAACACAATGAATGTTAAGCTGATCAAAGTTCAACTGTTATAAACCTCTAGGTGAATTTCAATTAGTTTATTTAAAACTCATTTATTCCCTGGAAAAGAACTGTAACAGAACTAAGCCATTAAAAGAAAATGACTCTTCTGAGGGTCTCTCATTAGGCTTCATCCTGTGTTAGGATTCTTCATATGAAAGATGGGGCTTTTGTTACAATGAATAGAGAATGAAACTCAAAAAGTTCACAGACATACAAATACAATACACAAAGCATATATGAAGAGAATGTACCTTCTTATTGCAAGTTCTCTAAACTAAAAAGTAAAACTAAATATAAATTATACAGTTTTCTCTAACAAGGGAAAATGTTTTTTTTCCTGACTACTGTATATCCAATAAAAAAAAAAAACAATTCAATCTCACAACCAAATTCAAACAAGAGGTCAAGATTAATACCGTAATTTCCGGACTATAGGCTACTTTTTTCACATGCTTTGAACACCGCGATTTATACAATTCTGCAGCTTATTTATGAATTTGCTTTTATTTTTATGGACTAACGAGCTTCATGCTGCCAAAACATTAAGCCTTGTCACACTCGGGCACTCACACAGCTGCTATGCACATGTCTCTCTTGGAGGGTGGGTTCTCGTGACTCATTGAGACTACCTGCATAAATAAAGGTTAAAAAAAATAATAATCTGACCCATGAAATTCCCGAACAGGTCACAGTGGACTAATGAAACGGGGAGGGGAGGAGATAACGAGGAGGTCCTCTCCTCCCCTCCCCGCAGTGCCCCCAGGGAGGGGTGAAACTCCCCCCTCCCTGTTTTGAAAGGCAGCTGCGTGATGGAGGACAACACATTCTTGTGCAGAAGGAAGGTGAAGCTAGCGATCAATGACTTCCTGGTAGTTTTAACCAGTTGTGTTATATGCACTATTCAGGAAAAAAAAAAAAAAGTTTACTGTACGTATTTGTAAATGTAACTGGTACGTACTTCATTAGAAGTTTAAAAATAATATTTCTGTGTAAATATCTCATGACACAACGTGGACACCTGCAGCTTATAGACAAGCGTAGCCTATATATGTACAACAGTGTTGTTATTATTTAAATATAGTAGGCACAGCTTATATTTGGGTGCGCTCAATAGTCCGGAAATTATGGTAATTGCTGAATTATTTTAGCAATAAGAATTCCTTCCCATAGAAGATTTAACTTGATTTAATTTGAACATGTTGCTTTAATATTTAAAAAGTAAATACTCACGCTGAGCCAAAACGCCTTGTACACGATATCCCAAGATAATGGCAGCTCTTTGAACATCCAGGCTGTTAAGAAGATTGGCTGTTTGAACCGCAGTCATCCTCTCACCACTCTGCCCTTCCATAAAATACACTATTTCTAAAGGGTTGTCGGTACCCTCCATCCGAACGGCACTCACAACCTGGAAGACAGGGCACGGGACAAATTGTGTGACACATATAAACATCAGCATCACGTGAAGAGACTTGTTTAAACAAATATAAAAATATATCAAGTAAAACATACAATAAACACATTTATAAAGCACATAAATCATTCATTATACAGTACATGAATAGGGGAGCAAAAACTGTTAAGCATGTTTGATGCAACACTGAAAACAGGTGTGTACCATTTCTAAAGTAATAAATCATTTTAAAATGAAATTTCATCTAAAATACAAAACATTTTAATCTTATTTATCCTAAAAAGTTAGATAATTTGTTGTTGTTTTTTTGACCATGTGCTGGACTTACACATACATTTTCAGTTAGATCAATTCAAACTTCAAGAACTAATGATGAGTATTTAAACATAATTAAAAAAGACAGAAAGGATTTTAGTCAAACCAAAAAGACTGTGTGAATATTAAAACACATAAATACTAATGCCTAGGCTTTATCCTCAGTCGTGCAAATACACAGCTATCAGCAGTCCTAATCAAAGCTGCATGAATGCTGTCAGTGTCCACCACTCTTGAAGAGTTTTCTGACCTGTAATTTGCCTTTCCAAACATAAATGTGACCAGATGTTGGAAAGAGGCAGCCTCACTTCCTTATTTGCTTTGCAGAGGGACTGTGGGACTGTAATCCTCTCAGTAATCATAGCTATTTCTCTTTGGCTACATTTTTACGATACGGCCGCATTTCTTCCTGTATCTCTTCAAACTTCTTTGAAGATGAATTATAATAATGTGAGCTTCATTTTCAAGTCAATGTTTTAATTATGATGTTCACATTTGTTGCATTACCCAGTCTATGTTTCCAATGTGAAACATTCATGGCTAAAAGGTGCTGCTCAAGCTACTGGAAAAGACACGCTTCTGAAAGTGAACATGAGATTCATGGAGGATGATGCACTGCCCTTTCTAAATTAAGAATGGACTGTCTGAAGGTCCTCGTGAGCAATATGTCACAATTACAGTATTAAAATGATTTTTTTTTTAATTCATAATCTCACTCTTCAAGCTAAAACTTTCATAAGTTTTGAGATTGTGTGACTTCAGTAACTAAAATAAAACGGTCAATTTGGCTTCTTTGAGAACCGGTGTTCCACATCTTTAATCTGTCCATAAGCCAAAACAGTTCCATACGCTTGGAAAACAGCTTTTGCTCTACCTTTACCGAAGGAAGGAGACCCCACTATACTGAACAACTATTGACCAATAGGTTTTAGAAAAATTGATCAACTCTAAAGCCAAGAAGTAAATTTTGGATTCATTTAACATCTTACCTCCCTGGCTTCAGGAAACAACACAGCACAATGACTGCTTTGCTGAAGGTTTTTAATGATGTTGATGCACTGGACGCTAAGGATTATTATGCTGCACTTTATTTAGACCTGTCTAAAGCTTTTGACACCGTGGACCATGACATTTTATGTCACAAGCTCTCAGAAATTGGTTTCTCAGACCACACTATTGGTTGGTTTTCTAATTATCTCTCAGATCGGAGGCAATGTGTTCAAGATAACGGTACTTCCAGCTGTCTGTCAACAAAGGTGTACCACAAGGTGCAGTCTTAGGACCCATCCTCTTCGCAATCTACATAAGTAATGCAGGTCAAATCATCCCTGATGCATCCTTACATTTCTATGCCTTGACATCATCCAGTCAGATTTGTTCCGTCTCAAACTTGTGCTAAATGCTGACAAAACCAAATGGATGTTGTTTTCAAACAGGAAGTCGGTCCCAGCAGTCCTTTGTAAGAATCGACAAACTCAGAAAGAACACCATTCATAAATAAGATAGAAATCTTATCTACAAATGGTGTTCCTATTGAGTTTGTTGATTCTTACAAATACTTGGGTATCTTGGTCAATTTGCATCTCTCTTTTAATCCTTGTGTCAAAAACTTAGTAAAGAAATTGAAAGTAAAATTAGGTTTATTTTTTAGAAATGGATCCTGTCTAACTCTGAATGCTAGACAACACCTTGTAACTGTGACTTTCCTTCCCTACAAGCACCCTGCAGTTGATGGATGCTGTATATCACGGTGCACTAAGATTCTGTAACTACCATGCCCATCACTGCACCCTGTATTCAATAGTTAACTGGTCACCCTTAACTTCACGCAGACTCACACTGGTACATTTCCATCTTTAAATCACTTCTTGGGCTGTTGCCTTCTTACATCTCCTCCTACATGTCACTTTGTCAGTGCAGCTACAGCGTGCACTCTCAAGACATCATTACCTGCAGTGTCCCCTCAGTGCAGACCGAACTTGGCAAATGGGCCTTCTCTTACTCTGCTCCTGTAATCTAGAATTCCTCACAAAAAGATCTGACGTTGTCAACTTTGACCACTCTAAGGGATTTTAAACAACTGTTAAGTTCATGGCAAAAACCAGCGCAGATATGTTCCTCCTGTTTATATTATTTTACATTGCTTTATAATGTAGCTGGTTTTGTTTAGCTTTTATGTAATTTATTTTATTTACTTTACATTTCATATGCTTTTATATGATTGTCTATTGCTGTCTTTACCTCATCTACTGTGTGTCCTTTGTTTAAAACAGGTCTCTCTTGTAACTGAGTGCTCGCGACTCAATGAGACTAACCTGTATAAATAAAGGTTGAATGAAAAGAAAACCACAAATATACGGTGCACCGTCATACACCCAGAGTACAGATTCTGACTAAAGTGTACTCTATTATAATAATCTGCATGTTGCCTGCTACACTGATCCATGCATGTATGTGTGTTTCCAGCCCACCACTCGGTACCCTCAGGCACAGCGCAGTCTGCTGTCTGCATTACCGGAAAGCCTAAAGCTCAGGCCATGTCTGGGCTGACACAGAAAAAAGGCTGAGCAGGCACCCTCATCCCGGGTCAAATCTAGTCCATACACAGTTATTAGAGTGGAAAAAGGGCAGTGCAAATGTGTGTTTTACCCCCCACCCCACCCCCGCCAACTCTTTCATCTAGGACAACTCATAAGGCATTTTCTGAGAAGACCACACTATGCCTATTCTGTCATGACAGTCAAGGGCATTCGTCAGATTAAAAGAAATGGGAATAGACGTGCACGACCTCAGTCAGCATCGCACTGAGTCAATTAACTCAATAGTCAAAAATTAATAGTGCAAGTACATAACAGTGTATGTGTAATGATTTGTTTGTGAAAAAAAAAATAAATCAATAAAGAATTCCAAGGTTTAAAATCAAAACACAACCATGGAGGATTCTCCTTAATGTACTCCTCCATTTTCCTAATTTACTCTGTGGGATTTATGGAGATAAATCAGGAGGCAGAAAGGTCAGAATCAGTAAGGCTGATATTTAACTAAGGTTGGTATTTATCACTCTGACAGCCCCGTTGTTTTAACTTCACAATATGCACCAATATTTTATGGGCTCAAATCAAATATGCATCTCATAATAAGTCTCTTTTATCTAAGTTTGTTCTCAGATTTTCTCTCTCAGACTTTGCATTAATGCCTCTTTTACACCAAAAAGAACCAACTGTTAATCATTCCCACAGAAGGATGCAGACACAGAAAAAGGAATAATTAATAATTTATCTGCTATTAGCTTCTCTGTGGCTCACAGCATCCATCAAGCGAAGAAACAAGAAAAAGGAGCTGAAATCTGAACCCCCTTTAGGTGGTCGTCTTTGAGTGTCTTGCTTTTGGGGAAAATGGGATGCTGTTGCCATGGCGATCAAGCCATATCCTGTCCCCTTAGACATGAGATGTGCAGGTGCAGAGACGACGCACAAAAGCTGAAGCTTGATTAGTAAAGCACGAAGGCTGTCACAGGGAACCAACACTGCAACAGTTGCACAAAGAATCCTCTGTACTTCAGCAAAGTCCGTAAAGAGCTTGCATCATTTACAATTACACAAACTGTACAATTTTTTTTAACTAGATTTAGGGATGAAAACATCAACTTCCTGCTTTAGAGATTAACAAGAGAAACACTTTTTTGTAAGCCAGCCCAGTTTAGCATTAAATTTAATTTAATTTAGAATAACTAAAAATGTAATTGTTTGTAACAGCTTCTAACCGAAGTAATGAATCAGTTTATGGAAACAATACCTGGACACTGCTGTTGCCAACAGTTGTGGCTCTTTTAATGCGCCTAATTTGCCCCATTGCCTCCCCAAGTAACGTGGCAATCCCACGCTCAATGTTAGGCTGAAAGGTCCTTTCACTCAGCTTCTGGTCCAGTACACCCAGGAGAACTACAAACACAAAACACAAATAATCAAAGCTGCAACACTGTTTTATAGTCACTGTAAAAAGCTGCAGGACTATTTAAAAAAGCCTAAAATCATTGTACCTGTTCTAACCCAAGAGAAGCGAAGCAAATCACTGGTGTTCAGCTCTGGGTAATGAAAAGCTAGAGAGAGAGAGAGAGAGAAAAAAGACAAAACAAAATAAACTTTAATGTAAATAATGGATTGTGATGTGATTCGAGCTCAGACGTGCAAGCTGGTACTCACGCTCAGCAATCTGCAGTACAGGAAATCCGACGTAAAAGCTGAATTCCACCACTGTGAGTTTTAATAGAGCGTTGCTGACGTTTGACCCCATCAGAAAACCCCTTGAACCACTGACAGCAAAGGTGATGTCCACTGGCTGGCTAATTAGCTGTTGCTCATATTTGGAAGTAGCCATAGTGATGTTTATAACCTTGAACAAAAATAAGGCTTTAGTAAGAAGTTTTGAGAAACAAAACTTGGCAGTGTGGCTGTGAGTAGTTTTAAAGTTATCCACAAGGCATTTCAGTACTTGATATCAATGGATTACACAAAATCCTTCTAAACTATAAAAAAATCGTAAGACCTTTAACAAAACTAAATGAAAATTTACTTAAAGTCCTATTATTATGCTCATTTACAGGCTTAAAGTGTATTCAAACATGCAGAGGAGATGTATGTGTTTTATTGTAGAAAATAATATGTTGAACAAGACCACCCTGTGAGACATTTAGAGTGTGGTTGGGCATCTACTCCAACACCAATTACAGCTACGGTAATTAAAAAGTGTCAAAAAGACAAAGATTGAGTATGAACATTATTCATTCATGCTTTTTTCATTAACTTCAGCAGGCATATTTAACTCTGGGATGCTATTTTAAAAACCACTAACTATGGAATAATTAAGTGGTTTGTTGCAAAAATACATATAAAAAAATAAATTGATAAAGTTATATCTTCCAATGGAGATAATCAGCTCTGACAAAAACCAGCTACTAGTCAAAATGCTCTAGACTACAGTTAGCAGGTTATTATAGTTTTAGGTGCAAAGTCAAACATCTCAAAACATAAATGCGTCACTCACATGCACTGTGAAGTTGGTTGGTTCTCTTGAGCGTCGGCGCACTTCTGCAAAGGCATTAGTCAAACCTTTCTCAATGCTCTCGCTGAAGGTGCAGTAACGCACGTCTATATGACCAGGAACAAACTGCAGAACTGAAAACAAACAAGGGTTACGGTGAGTCTGAGACTGAGTTTATTCTCTGATAGCGTTCATAGCGTTTAAATTTGCTTCTGCAGTCTCAAAATAAGTTTAAGAGAGACAGTTTACCTGTGTGGATTTGATGCTTTTGGTCTGGTTTGACCCAGTTGGGAGCCACATATAGGAAACGTTGATTGGGTTGTCGCAGAGCATTGATGACAGATATGGCTGTGTATATAACAGGACCTGACACCACCCGGAAAACAAATTTCGGCGGGGGACTCACAACCTACAGAAACAAATGATAAAATAAGATATTTATCTGAGTATTATAGTCACTAAATAGAGTTAAATAAGACAAATGAAGGGTGCACTGGTCACGTCTCGTTGTGACTCACTGGAAGGACGGGAGCCATAACCAGAGGGCAAGCCTCCGGACTTAGCATTGTTGTAGATATTGTCAAAAGTGCCAACAGTAAGAACTGATTATGCAAAAAAATATATATTAAAGACAATATTAATGAAAATATGATTACAACATTATAATGTTTATAAGCTATCTAATGTATATAAAAATGTGATAATGTCACAGAGGTGTGTGTGCTACGGTTGTACCACCCAAAGAGAAAAAGGAAAACGTGTCACATTTCATGAGTAAAACAGATTTGATCTTATTTATCTCAACATGAATGTGATCGGACCATAACTGAAGCTAATAACGTAACAATTTAAAATTAAAATTAGCCTGTAAAGCTGATGTAATCACTGTAATTTATAGAGTTGTCTAGTAGATATTATCTTCTGTGGCATATATAGTTATACAGAATGTAGCATTATGCTGAATCATGCTACAATTTAACACAGTTTATTAAATACAGTAGTATAATTTGGTATTGCCTCCGATATATGTAATATTTACAGTGTAAAATATTATTACTGTATATGTTTGACAATTTTTATGTTTCCCTTATACAAACCTGGCCTATTAAAAAGATAAGCCAATATCAGTGGAGACAAGTTTCCTCCTTCAAAGTATCCCTCAATATTTAGTGAATATTTTCTGTGTTGACTACAGAACAGGTAAATAATAATAAATAATTAATTACCAATTCTGTTTTTTTTTTTTTGTGTGTGTAAAAACATTACAAATAATTTGTGACACAGATCCAATTGGGCTTGCTGTTAATCAAATAGTTGCTTGCTGTGTTGGCTGTGAGTTGTTGCCATCTTTGGTCGCCATCTTTGATCCACCAGATGTCATATTGGAGGCAGTGGGTGGGAGAGGGAGGGGCTCTCTAGTTGTCTAATTTAACTCTATGACCCATTTTACTTTATGGCCATTTATATTATAAGTTTAGTTTATAAGTTTAGTTTAGTTTAGTTTAGTTTACTAATTTTCACTCAAAACAATCTCTGAAGCATGTAAAAATTTTAAATGATTTATGGTAAAAGAGCGGTTACAGAGATTTACTGGAGTTACATTTTTTCTGAATGACTGCTTAAAAATAGCTTGTTAGACTGCATTCAATGTCTGCTGAGATGTTTCTTAAGAAAACCCACAAGAGGTTATCCTGATGCATGCTCAATACGTGTCTGTAACCTCTGAACAATTTCCCCCAAAGGCAGCTCACATAGTAAACAAAATACTTTTTTTTCGATCGTGATCTTAATGAACAAAAAATAATTTCAGTTCCTCACTCCAAAGCAAACATGCAAGGAACAGTGATAACTCAAATGCTGCATTTACAAACAGTAATTGAAAGTTATGCATGTAAATTTTCAATTATCAACTCCATCCAAAATTCAAATAAAATTTAAAAACAATAATTTTACACATTGTGTCTTTTATTAATTTACACATATGTTGTTTGGCATGCTGCTGTTGTTTGGCATATTGTTTTTGCACTATTAGTGCTTAGCGTATTCGTTCATATCTTTGATCATATTACTGTTTTTCTTTACCATTTATACTTTTGTTGGATATAACTGGGACCCTGTGTACACAATTTGGTTCCACCACTTGCACCACATATGATGTGAATGACAATAAAAAAGTTGAGTGTGACCATATTTTCTTACCTGTAAACAAAGCTACCACTTTGTATATTATCTTAAAAGAAAAATAAATAAATTAATAAATTAAAAAAACGACAAACAAGGAATAGCATTACCTGCAGCTCTACTGTCATGTTGAACTCCACTTTCAGTATGTTGCGGACTTGTGATTTGGCATATCCAACAGTGACCCCCGAGGGAAAACCTTGCACCAAAAACAGAAGTTTTAGTTGTAGTTTCTCATATATGTATTTTTTTATTTAAACAGCAAAATTGAAGTTATCATTTTTGGCATTTGCAAATTTAAGCAAGATGAATCACAATGAAACTTAAGATTTACCAATCTTTGTTAAATAAGCAGGTCTGTCCACTTTGCAGAGGTACAGTCTTGATGTTGCTGTAGCTGTGGACTTTTCATTGGTAGTAGAGATGATGTTGACACTGGTTGAGGTTTCAACTGTGAAAGTAGTTCCAGTTGTAGTTTGAGGATGAGTAGTGGTGCCAGCTGGACTTTGGGTTTCAACAGAGACTGTATTAACTTCACTGCTTGTTGGGATCAAGGTCATTGAGGCTGAGACGTTAACTCCATCTTCTGTCATGCCCTGATCACCTATCATAATTGAGGGGACTACGGTGACATTATGAGATGTTGACTCATTTGAAACTGAAGTGGTATTTAAAGGTTGCTCAGTTACAAATAAGTCTTCAAATGTCATTGCTGTTGTAAAAGTGGTTTGATTGGTACCAGGTTCAGTGGGAACTGCAGAGTGGGCAATGGTTGCAGATAAGACAGTAGTAACGTTTACAGTGCTTTCTTCAAAAGAATCTGTAACAAACCAATGGACATCTGCAAGAGAGTCTGAAGATGTTGAGTCTTCTGGCAGCAAAGGTGTTGCACTAGGCTCCAAAACCTCTGCTAATGTAGTATTCATGTTTGCTGTGAGTGTGTGCACAGACCAGTTTGTGGTGGAGACCTGATCAATCCATGTTGAAGCGGTAGAATCAAGAATGTGTGTCGGGACTAAAGAAGGATCAAGAAAAGGCTCAGATGCATTAATCACCTGAGGACTCTCCTGTGTGGGTGCTCCTGTGGTTGATACATCATAAGGTTCAAACCCTAACAAATCACCAGAGGATTCGTCATCAGTCAGATTACTGGTGAAGCCAGCGGTGGGTGTGATAGTTGTAGTATTATTGTATATCTCAGTGACATTCTCTCTTTGTACAGCTACAGTTTCAGAAGCATTGCTCTCCTTGGTCAACTGGTTGGTGTAATACTCTAAGCTGTTCATATCAGGCAAAAGGACATCTGTTGGTTGAATTGTAACAACATCTCCCCAGTCTATGCCTGATATGTCAGATACATCGGTATTGGGTGTGGGAGTAGATTTTATTATAAAGTGAGCTGCTGTAGAGACAGTAGATGGATAAATGGATTTAGGTGGAACAATGGTGTTGTATGCTGTCATGAGGCTTGGAGTAGGTGATATGTTTACAGGGTGCAAAGATGAAGGTGATACGACCACTCTGGAAGGAAATGATGTGTCATACTTTTCTGTGTCTTCCTCCAAATCATATGGATCTGATAACACTTTGGTGACCACTGAATAGTCACCACTGTCTGGACTGAAGAAAGACATTGTTTCCAAATAGTCCCCAGATCCCCAGTCCACATCCATGGTGTTGGTGGGGTAGAAGTTCTCTGAAGGCACCTCAGTGGGTTCAGGTAAAGACAAAGTAGAGTAGGAGGTGATGAAAGGCACATGGTAATTATGAAGCATAACCTCCTCTGGATTAGAGCTCAAGTGGTTTGGCTCTACTATTTGATTCTGAAAATCATTAGTCAAAACTTCAGAAAAAGACAGCTTAGGGGGTTGTAGAGGTTGACCAGGTGATAAGAGCTTAATTGTTTGCTTTTGTTCTGTTTCATCCTGTACCTTTGTAGAAGTTGCTCTTTCCTCATATTGAAGAATTTGATGAGGTGTTAAGCCTGTAAAAACAGAAGGACCTGGGGATGTATTTGATTGGGTTAGTTGCTTCAGATTTGTAGATGTAGAAAAAGAGGCCCCAGATTGTAAAGCTGATTCTGCTAATTGTGGAAAAGTTCTAAGAAGAGGTTCATTGGGGCTCAGGGTTGTCTGAATATGTGGATCCTCTGCAAGGGCATCTCTTGGCATTCTAGATTTAAAGTTTTCATGTGCATTATGACTCCACTGAAAATGCTTTGTGTCTGCAGTCCTAGTTTCTGGGATTGGTTCAGAAATGGATGACAGGGCAACAGGTGACTCTGGGTTCTTAAAGGCAGTATAGTTGGAGTCTGGTAAGGCTAGTGGCAACCTTGTTGAACCTGGATTGTCTCCAAGAATATCCATTGGGTTTGTGTGTGAGTCCAAAAGTGACTCATCTGCAAGAGAAAACAGATTGTGCTTTTATTACCAAATAAAATTTAGGCTAATTATCATAAATTTAAAAAAATTCAATTAGCTAGAGTAAAGATCATGGCAATAAGGATTTTAAAAACTCTTAAAATAAAGCATGCAATATACAAATTGTCTGGTGATGACATTACAACAAATTCATGAAAAAAATTCAATAGAATGAAAAACAAAACAGGAATCCTGAAGACAATGCAAACAGATGATAAACTGAAGGCAATTTTCTGAACGTGATAAGAAAACAATGCTGACATGAACAGTTTATTTTCCTCTCCGTTTTTTATCATGGGAATATGCTGACATGTCGACACAGACCATATGTCTGGGATTTTACCAAAGGACTGCAGAGAAAGCATTATCTACCCTTCGTTTCTTGTGCTTGATCTTGGACGTGATAGATGATGTAATTTTCAACTCATCACGAACAACTCTACCTCTTACATACAGCATAAAAATCATTAAGGGTCAAATTAGAACAGGCAAAGTGTGCAAATGGCAAACGAAGGCAGTGCGATGCTTTTCAAACTTAATTTGTGTTCCATTTTCTCCCCATATTGCATAACACTACATATCATGCATGACTTAATTTAGAAAAGGTATTGATTGCACTGCATAGATAAAAGCAGTCTCACAAGTGGACATATTTTTAATAACTCATGAAATTAAATAAGACATTGTAACAGTTGCATGTAGCTGCAGGTTTGTCTCTTTGATTTGTTGAAATGGTTGTTTTTGTTTGATAAGGTTTATACCCAAAGGGAAATTTCATGGTTAAGTTTAAAGAAAACTTTGAACTGTTGACTTTCCACAGAACAGTTACATTAACTAACATCAAATAAAGGTCAGAAAAAGGAGGCGATTTAAAGTCCTAACTTAAGTTCAGTGTTTTATGTTAAATATTGCCTTGTGTAATTGTTTTTTTTACAATACACAAATTTGTGTTATTTTTAATAGACAAATAATATGTGTAAGGAATTATAAAGGTATTTTGATGTTTCTCTGCAAACATTAGCTGTTGGGTTACTTATTTTCTGTTGGTATGTGATCATTTTCAGAGGAATGCAATTTTATTATGTTAAGACCCTCAACTTTGACCTACAAAAGATTCAGGCATTAAAAGTGGCTCAATGGGACTAACCTGTTTAAATAAAGGTTGAATGAAAAAAAAAAAAAACCTGAAAAATAATTAAGAAACTAAACTGATGTTTTGATAAATAATAATAAATAAATAAAAAACCTGAAAACTTAGCTACCTTTACTTTATCGCCAGCAGCCTGCCATAAAAATTTTCAGATTTTTCTAATCGAATTAATGGAGAAAAAAAAAAAAGGGTAAAGTAAAACACCTAAATAGTTGTGTAGAACCATTAGGTTTCTTTGGAATATAATTATTATCTGACAGTGTGGCATACAGTAGATGGTCATCTGAAAGATGACACATTTTTTATGTCCTGTGTTACGGGTTGAATTTTTTTTTTCTCCTATAAAGACATAACTTTTAGATACTGTTGGTCAACTGGAGATTGTACTTTAGGCCTAATACCTCATCATTTGTGCAGTTTCCTTATTCTTTTAAGGAAACACTGCACAATATGCTGCCATATTCATGTAAAAGGACTGAAAGGAAACTGAGTTAAAAAAAAAAGATCTAAATTCAGAAAAGAAACAAAACAACTAAAAATTTTCGAAAGACCAAAAAGCTTGGCAAACCATTTATTAAGAGTATTTTAAAAGATTAAAATGAAACCTTGCTTCTTGCCAGCACAATACAACCCAAGATTCAATACAACCAAAATCATGTCTTAAATGCACTATTGCCATTACAGTAGGAGGTTGGCTTTAAACACTGTCTATACAGTATATTGGATTACTTGCAGCTGCAAAGACTGCTGTTCTCTGCAGTTTACTGAAGCTCTGCAGCAAAATCATCTGAGGGACCAAAAAACAAACACACCAAGGGAAAAAAAAAAAAAAAAAAAAAAAAAAAAAAAAACAACAACAACAAAAAAACAACCAAAGACAAAGAAGAGCAATACACTTTTAAAAATCATCAACACACATAAATATTTCTGTATGTCATCTCCAACGTACTGCATTGCTTCATAAGCAGACGGCTTCTTTCTTGGCCCTGAAAAACTCTCTGCTTAATTATAACTTGCACTGGTACCTTAATTAAATCAGCTTGTGAGTACTGCAGAACCCACTGGAAAGAACCTGGAAAGAATCCAGTCTTTCTGTCCAAATGCTTGGCACAGCAGCAAGGTGTTTGAACTCAGAGAAAACCAGTACAAAGCTGGGCAAATGCACAGCCATTAAACACACAGAGCATACACAATAATGTGACTGACTACTGAAAAGGTGGAAGGCATATACATGAGGCTAGTAGCAACATCTGGAAACTTGCATTATATATACAGGTATATATATTTTTTTCTATTATATATATTATTTTCTATCTTCTTTC
>JARVLU010000002.1:17541241-17555823 GCA_031762415.1 Simpsonichthys santanae | reverse complement strand
AGGGGCCCAGAGTGGTGCGAATGAGGGTGGAAGCAGGTGTGGGTGTTTCACCTTTTTCCACCCACATTTTTTTTTTATCTTGTCGGTACCGGGGTTTGAACCGGCGATCTTCCGATCACAAGCCCACTGTCTAACCTCTGTGCCACCACTCCCCCTATGTATGCATTACCAATGGTTCAAATGACTAAATCACAGACTATTAAACTCTACGTGCCATACAGTAAAGTTAATCTATAAAATTATCACAGGCACTCAGTTAATATTCCATTCATTCATATTTAGGAAAGATGACTCAAAAATGAGGGTTTTAGTAACAGAGTTGGTTTGTTTACTTTAGTTCCTTTATGTTCCCAGGCTTAAAATTGCTTGCAATCATGTTGAAATGGTTCTTAAAAGACTGGTGTTGGCTAACCCAATGTTTTCTAAAAGGAGCCTCACAAACACACAAATAGTGATGAAAAAAACCCAACAGGTGTATTTTTAATGTTGACAATAAATATAGTATACTGTATATATTTTGGGAAAAAATAGGAGGACATTGTCTAATGCTGGAATATTAACTAACAGTATCTACTGGTATTACTGAACGAAAAACATGGGACTTAACTGAGCTGACACATATAACAATTTTAATAGCAAGTGTCTTTTAAAAAAAGGGTGAAATTATTAAACCAACTGTAACAAAGTCATGGTTCTCAGACAAAAACAAATCACAATCGTACAGGAAAAACTTCAACCACTAGCATATGTTTTAGCTTAGAACCAATTTGGTGGAGCTTTTAGTTCAAACCAAACTACCTTTAATCATTAGAGCAGCAGCGCACACATCTGCTCACACACAAAATGAGAATATTCCACATAAACAATCACAAATTTCTAATGTCAAGAGTTGTAGAACTCCATGACATCATTTCCTACGCTTGCCAGATTTTTATTGCAAAAGAAGAAAGTCATTTAATGATTGTGCAATTGTAAAGAGAAAAGACAGAAGAAAGGTTTTTTTTTTTTTTTTTTAGTATTAATGCTCATACAGTAACTACAACCTCACACATGGTTCTGTTTTTAGCTGAGCCCCTTGCGTGACTCTTTTCAAAGAGAGGCTCTTTTCAGCTGGCAAGAGCTGTGTGCGCAGAGAGCAGTCAAACAATCAAGATACGCATGTGTGCTGACTTTTGCCTTATCAGGGAAGCTTTTAAGATGGGAAATATTGAATTGTTTTTATTAGTAGACTTGTATTAGATCATGGTCTTTGCCAAAGCTCAACCAGACCCCTAACAGAGAAAAGTACAGACATTTGAGCTTATAAAACTGTGTTTTGGTATTGTAAATGACTAATATCACTTTCTAATTTAACTATACCTGCTTTATTAGTCAACAATAACAGCAACAATTAGGATTAAGCATCAAAGTTCATGCGCAATAATCCAGATTTTAAAAAATCCAATAATGTTCAGTCAGGTCATCTGGAAGGTTTCCTTTTTTGTTGTTGTTGTTGTTGTTGAGACGTTTTGTCCTTCATCCAAAGGACTTCATCAGTCCAAGGAGCTGCAACAAACTAAGTCCCACAAGCAGCGCACTCCCATAGTGGAAAAAAAAAAGTTTGCTGGTGAAACAGGGGAGAGGGTGGGCCCCAGAAACCATCTTATCACCAGCAAACTGGTTTTTGTTTTGTTTTTGTTTTTCCACTATGGGAGTGTGCTGCTTGTTGGAATGAGCTTGTTTGTGGCTCCTCAGATTGATGAAGTCCTTTGGATGAAGGATGAAATATCTCAGCCAAAAAAAAAAAAAAAAAAGAAAAGAAACTGTCCAGATGACCTGACTGAACATTGTTGAATTAGGATTAAGGTTATCATTAAGTTTGATTAAATAACATTTTAAACAATGGCACGATAAATAAAGTCAAAATATGAAGTTGTTTAGTTGATAACTTTTTCTGTAGTCAAATGAGAAGAGGGATGTGACTGCAATGAATAGATCTCCTGAAATATTCATGTGGCCCCTAGTTTTTCATTCCTGAGGGAATACTTTGTCAGATAAGCAAATGGGGAGTTTAAGAAAAGGTGGGAGCAGGATGAGCAGGAGGGGATGAGAAAAAGGAAGAGGTGTAACAGAAAGAAAGAAAGAATTAAACGTGAAAAAGCTCTGAGGCTGACTTTCCTCAATGTTTTCAGTGAGTCTTAGGTCATTTGTTAGCAACATACTGGGTCATGCATCTAAAATCTAAACATCTGAGGACAAAGTTTCATTAAAGAGTTTCACAAAACAAAGACTAGAAGGAATCCCTTCAAATGAGTAGTTTTGATTGTTCTGTGTCAGTATGCCAATCTTAAGTAAAAGACCCCAACACATCAAGACAACACAGTCAGACAAAATTTGGCTACACTTCTTGACTTTCTAAAGTCCTGATTTTCTTCTAAAAACAGGAAGACAAAGAGTTGTAACCAGAGAGGCGCAGAGGACTGCATCACTCAGCACCCTCCTTGTCACAAACCCACCTACACGCTTGAGGTCATGGGCTGAAAAAAACCTCCATGAGTTAGGTTTGTCGCCAAAAATATGCCATTTAAAGTCTAAAAGTTCAAGTTCAAGTCAATTTTATTGTCATTTCCATCACATGTCGTACATGAGATGGAATGTAATTATGTACACAGGGTCCTAGTTGCACCCAAAAATAGCAAAATATAAAGTATAAAAAGAAACAGTAAATAAGGATCTAAGATATACACTAAGATATACGCTGAACAAACACCAAACGGTACGCTAAAAGATCTAAGATATATACTAAACACTAATAATGTAAAGCAATACGACGTAACAACAGCAGCCCGAACATGAGTCATGATGAGCAGATGGGTATGAATACAGCAGCATGGTAAATCAGCAGTACAGATAAGTCACATATTAATCAGTAAAAAAAATAAGTTTATGTGTTTACTTGTAGGTTCAAACTACTGCTGTAATGCTGAAGGGACTGAAACAAAATGTTGATGCCTGAGGAAGCTCAAAAGAGGTCATCAGTGATTTGGGCTCAGCACAACATGGCCCCAGGAAAACAAAATAGGCTGACAGGCTGTTAACACAAAATGAGAACCCTGTCACAGCTAATAAATACTAGCCTTCTATATGAGAACATATCATCATTTACCAACAAATCTTTGACACATTAGGAAGACATTTTTCAGCTGACAATAGTACGCACTGGTTAAAAAGATATTCCCCTGGCAAGATAAATGTACTGAACTAAAAAAATAAAAAATATAAGTGTGCTATGAATTTGCTGGTGCAGATTTTCACTCATTTAGGACTCAGAAATCCTTAGACTTGAATACCGGTAGATGGCCACTTCTTTAGTTCTTCAAAATGTCTCATCTCTCAACTGAAAGTCTTTAAAATGATGAACTATAATGAAGAAGGCTTTCAATGAAAGTAGGTCCCATTGCCTACCACTCAACTCTTTGGTTTTCAATGAATCCAGTAATACAAATATCATAAATGAAAACAGCTTAAGAAGCATGACAATACCTGTCAATACACATGTTAATGATGTGTGGGTTATTTAGTCTATGTGTAAAGAGATTGCTGATTTCAAACAACACTTGTAGGGTCCTGAAACTGCAGTGGAAAATTCCCCTAGTAAAAAAAGAATCGTACAAAAAATTGCTCACAAAGACATATAAATAAGTACCACATGATGCATTTGCATCACAACCCTTAACTACTTTGTATGCAATGGTGGACAACAATAAATATGATGAATAAAAAAGACTAAGGGAGCAGTAAAACCCTGTTTGGCTTTATAAAATGATGCTGGAAAAGCACAACAATGAACAACAGTGTTTCATTGATTAAATGTGATTTTGTAAACATTAAAGAGCTGTTCCTAAATGAGTCAGTTTGTTCCCGCTCAGCCACTTTTGACCAGAAGACACTTCCACTGCTCCCAACAGAGACAAATATTGTTGGGACAAACTGACTTGCAGGGTCAGCTACTGGCCACTTTCCAATAATACATCACTTTGGTCTGGCGGTAGGCCTGGTGAGCACAATAATACCCAGAGTTTGGCTTTTGATAGGTGTGAGCCATCGATCTGCAGCCCCTTCCAGCTCTAATGAATAATGAATGGCCATATTGTCATCCTGCATGGATCAAATTTCATGTGGCAGTGGACTGCAATGGTAATTAGATGGGACTTTGCTGGTCTTTAGCTTCCTGTGCTGAACTTGCCCGAATGTGGTACAAAGAAAGAAAGAGGGAAAAGGAAGTACATTTTTGAACGCACTGATGCATGCTCAATAATCCAGGTAGAAAAATCTAAAAAAGCTAAGTCTGGTCCTCTGGACAATGATGAAGTCACGCACGCCTACCTGATCTGATCACGGCGGGAGAGGCAGTGAAAATGTCGGCAGTGTGGAAGTTTTTTCAAGTGTCAGAAACTGATAGCAGAACTGCTATTTGCAATGACTGCTCAGCGTCTGTTATATGAGGAGGAGCAAAAACGAAGTCCTACAAGAACCACCATTCTGACCATTACGATGAGTTGGCCAGAAAGGAAAGGGAGAGAGCAGTTAACCGCGGAGAAACAAAGCCTCACCAGCAGTCCATCCATCCAAAGACCATGTAGAATAATGTAGTACAGTAGTCCCTCGTTACTTCGGGGTTTGTTTATCGCAGATTCGCTCTATTGCAGTTTTTCAAAATAAGAGTGAACATGACACACAACTTGCTGATTGATGGATGAACTGCAGGATAGGCATGAAATTTTAATTTAAAATATTTTTGTTTAATTATTTAGCACCTGTTGAACATTTGTGCAGCCCAGAGCTGCAGAAAAAGCTTCCTCCTGCAGCTTTGTGCAGCCCATACTGCTGCAAGACAAACTTCCTGCTGTAGATAAACCGCTGATCAGCTGTTGAATGTGCAGTGCAGAGAAGTGGGCGTGGCCAAGAGCGCTTGCAGGTGACAAAGAGCAGTGGAGGCAGGGAGCTGAAATCATGACATTTTGTGCTCTTTTAGAGTATTTAAAGTTTAGAGACATTGTTTAGAATATTGCAAGAGTGTGATGAAGGGTTTTAAAATTTCTTAATATACAGTATATCTATACAAATACTAAAATAAACTACTACTTACAACTTGTACTACTATTCCTACTTCTCAGTTTTTCACTTACTGTGGTTCGTCAGAGTATGGATCCCCCACGATAAATGAGGGACTACTGTATTTTAAATCAACAGCAGAAAAATCTATGTAGTCTCTAAGTAAAAAAAAAAAAAAATCGGTATTGGTATCGACCAAATAAGTTTTAACATATTGGCATATCGGATATCGGCCAAAAATCCAATATTGTGCATCCCTAGTTAAATTTAAATTAAGTTGGATATAATGTTGTTTTCATTCACGCTCTCTTATATTTGTATTTAAGAAGATAATCAAATACAATTTCATTCCAGTTAGACGACCAGAATCTAGCCATTTCAGCAGACCCAAATAAATCTAATACTGTTGAATCACCAGCACGGCTCAACAAAAGGAAGGTATTATTGCACACACAAGAAGTTTAATTTACACTGTTTTTTTTCTCCAAGTTTAAGCTGCTTGGCAGGACATTTTTATATAAATTATTAAAACAAACAAAAAAAGTCAATATGATATACAGCAGTATCATACAATGTGTACAAATTCAGAGGTAGTAACACTGTAAATTAAGAAAGGGTCAATTAGAGCTGGACCAGTCGGCAGTATTACTGAAGTTAGAGAGCTGTAGGAGAATAGGCTGAGAAACTTATTCACCTTTCAATAATTACACAGGACTCAAAGTTAATGTTTCTAACAAACTGCTGCTGAGCCTGATGAGAGAGCTGTGATTTTAACCACAGCCATATGATGACGCAGCACTGGCCATTCCTGACAGTACTGCGCTTTGGCACCTATGATTATAGCAACAACACCAACTATAATAACACAAAGTGCATGCTGGTGTGAGAGTGTGAACAGTAAGCTAACAAATCTGTAGTGGCTTAATGCTAAAATGAAACTACTTGTATTTTCCAGAACCGTAGTAATGACATCTTGTTAATGTGACAAGTTCAGAGGACTTAATAAGATTATAGTACTATATTTGTTGCACCATAGCTTCAAAATCAGATGTCGTTACAGTCTGAGTAATATCCTCAGCACAGAACAGCTGTTTATATGGAGTTAAATTGTTAATAACTTGGCTGAAATTCCATTTTGACAAAAAGATCAATTTTCTAACTAAATCTTAATAATCCATAGACAGTTGTTTCTTCAAATAAATAGTTAGGAAATAAAATAAAAGAAGTTGTACATGGGGTGTTTAAATTGTAATCAAGCTTTATAACTTATAAATGACCAATTTCTTGTAAAAGTTTTTTATGCTGGCATTTTTTTTTCTCCCATTAACTCAATAAAATATAAAGCCACAGATTTTTGGCTGCCCCTACATGTTCTTATCCCTGGCCAACATGCAGGGGGAGGTGCATTGATGGGAGAACGTCAGCACCAGTAAACTTAAACTTATGGAAATCAGCCGTGAAGTGGTTGGATTTAAACTCTTTCTTTTGCTCCATTTAGAAGAAATTGGTTTCACTCTCGAGTCCGATCGCTGCAGAGGCAGAATACAGTATTTTCAATATTTGCAGAAAATTATTCATCCGAGCACTCAGGCAAGCAGGGGTCCTGATGCAGTTCACATGAAACTCAAGACTTAAAATGGAAAAACAACGATGGATTTGCAACTACAAAACATACTATGAAAAGAAAACTGAAGGTTGACTAATAAACATGTATGTATACTGTTTAATTCATTGGTAACAAGGGGGAGACAAGCTTTATGTTGTAATTTGAGGAAAAGTGTAAAAACAGTAAAGATGCTTGTTAAGTTGGTTCTGTGTAAAACATAAAATAACCTTAAATACTTCAGTACAGCTGCTCAGAGTTTCACAAACTAGACTGCAATTGTGTCTTACGTCTCCTAAATGTGGGTAATCATGTCACATATGACTGAGAATGGGCATTCATGCCAAAAAACAATGTATAATAAGTAAAAAGAACCTAAAAAACATAGAAAATAACTAGGGTATTACCATCCTTATAGCAACATAGTATAACCTATACTAAAAAGTAGGTGGCCAAAGGATTCTGATACCCTTTAACCCACTTAAGTTGAGATTGGGAGACAAAAACCATAAGGAAGTCCATTAAGATAAAAACCTTGAGATGCTAAGACACAAAATATACATTTAACAGCAAATAACTCAACTGATGCATGCAGCATGGGTATTAAATACAAATTTAATGCAAGTATACAATAAATATGCATTTAATTTTACTGAAACACTTTACAATATGTATTTACAGGTTTAAAAGTATTAAAGTGCAATTCTATTTGAAATAGTAATCCAATTTATTATATTGGGATTACAATTAATTCTGCCTTAATACACTAATTAAGAATCATTTATCAGCGTGCAAATGCTACTACGGCTAGAATCTGCTAAATGTAACAATGTATTACGAGACACTGATCTATGCCAGTTGTGTAACAGTGAATACGTCCGTGTATCGTATTGTGTGAGTCAGCAAAAGGTGTCCTCTTACCTGCAACAGGCGATCCCGCTGTGATGACTGTTACCAACACAGTTATCCCCAGAAATGCTGCACGCTGGAGAAGAGCCTTGAGCAGCACCACTAAACCCACAGTGGAGAGTAAAGCTGCCATAGTGCGGCGGGTTAGAGTCAAGGCATTTCATCCAGTTAAGACGAGCGGATTTGTTGCGAACAGACAAACTTGGGCTGGGTCTTCTCGTCTTTATGCCCTGTCCATCAGCAGCAGGGCCTTCCGGTGGAGAGCAGCTGCAGGAAAACAAAGCAGATGCTCAGAGCAAAACAAGCATGTTTTGAATTTACTTTTCAGAGTCGCTTGAATAATCAGCGACCGAGTGACAAACCAAGAAGAAACTGTATTTTAACTTGTAGCATAACTAACAGCAGACTCATCTGAATAAGGCTAAATGTGACTGTGCAAGCAAATTAATAGTTTTCATTATTGCTGTTTTATTTTGCTGCTCACCAGCATCTCAGCTTTGGACCTTCAAACTAAATAAAGGTTGCTGGTGTGTTTAGGTTGGATTCAACAAAGTCATGATTGTTTTGAATGTGGTGGGGGGGAAATTAGGTCACACACTTTTTTGTTGTTGTTTCATATTCCACAAATAGAGGAGCAGCCCTGAATGATCTTGGGTGACTGATTCAGGATTTTGGTTACAATATAATACCAAAACAGCAATATATTTATATATAATATAACGTTACTAACAGTCAAACCGAGACATTTTACACCACACCAAGCCAGACGTGCTCGTGCACAGAAAGGCGACAACACAGACGTCATATATGTGAGCTGTTAGCTTCCAGCAGCTCCATCAAGACACACTGCAGTCTCGTGTCCTACATCCCGTCCCGTTATGCTGAACCTCATGTGGCTCTTCATAAAAACATCCCTTCTTCTAATGTCACAGTTACAAGCTGGTCAGCATGCACCCTTTGGTGTTATTCCCCAAAGCTAGCTCTGAAAGCAAAGGATAAAACGATATTTCCCCCTCTCGTTTCTTCACTGACTGAGCTGTTCTCATATAATAGCTGCGCACACAGACTTACCCCGCAAAAAATATATATTAAAAAAAAAATGCTCCGAATCAGTTTTTCATATGTTGGGATAAGAAGAAAAGATCCTTGATGGGAGAAAAAAATGCTGCACGAAAATTTCCCCTTAACCTTCACGTAACCACGTCCCTGCGTTTAAAGTTATTTTACAGTGAACGCAGCACGAAGCCCGGTAGGTCCTTTTGATCTGACACTCTTCTCTCGCCTTGATTGACTTAGCCCCGCCTCCTGACAGCTCTGATTAGCTTGTAATTCTCCAAGAACCGCTCTGATTGGCTGAGGCACTTTTCCGTCACGGTGAGCTTTACTGATTAGGTTGGTCCTCGTCGACTGGCGTCTGCGGCTTCCACGGCAACGTTGCCACATGCATTGATGTCTTTATGGACGTACAGTATTTGTCAACTTGTATTAATGGGGAAATATCCCAGTAGATTTTTTTATAATAAATTTTACCATTTAATTGCATCATAATGTAAAACCTCATTAGCGTTTATAAACATTTTAAAAGACAAGTTAATTGCAATTTATTTTCCTTCACCTTTGTCTTAAATTACAAATAACACAGTTCTAAGCACGCTCTGCTTTTGCAGCTTGTAAAAGTGTGTGCCTTGTCTTGTGTTGGGAATGAAATAGACGATTAGTTTATTCCAACACGTCAGTGCAACTGCTGCAGTGGACACCTAGTTGCACACTGCCACCTAGTGGTAGCATAAAGCTAATGTTTCTGAAATTGGAGAAGTTTCAGTGTCTTGGCGTTCTGGCACGTGTATGATCATTAAATCATATAGCTTTTTATAATTCCAAAACAATTTATAAATTGTTTTGGCAAATCTATACAAGAAGCAACTGTGCACAATGCTGGTGAAGATTCTCAGTCGTCCAGGACATGATAAAGTAAAAAAAAAGGTTCAATACAGAAACAACTGGACTTTATTTGTTGTAACTGTGCACAAATATTTTATTTATTTATTTTTTATTCCTATGCACAAGTTACACAGTGCTACCACAGGAGCAGAGAGCTGCTATCTAGGGTGCCAGAGGAGCAAATGATGGGGGTTAAGGGCTTTGCTCAAGGGCCCAGAGTGGAGCAAATGAGTGTGGAGACAGGTGTGGGTGCTTCACCTATCCCATCCACATTTTGATGTTGTCAGTACCCGGAGTTGAATCAGTGATCTCCCAATCACAGGCCAACCTTTTCTAATCTCTGCACTACCACTCCCATGTAAAGCAGATTAAATCACTGTATTTCAACTAACTGAAATTGTAAATACTAAAACATTGTTTTTCAACCCACAAACTAATTTTTTCAAACCATTTTCAAAGTCTATAACTTTTTGTAACACTGTTGTGTTTCATTTTGTTTTATTAAGCATACTTTCATAAAAGTCATGCTAAAAACTTCTGGGTTTAAAACAACCTAATTTCTCAGTCCAGCAATTAAATTTGCCAAACCTGGGTGGTTTTAAATTCCGTTAAATTCAGCTTGATCTTGTGAGTAGCAGGGTTGCGTTTTTTGGGGGGTTGTTTTTGAACGCGAAGTAACTTATTTGGGCTTGACTTTCTTTCCGAGTGAAACTAGTTTCTAACTACTAACTGGGGGCCGAGATGGTGTAGGCTCATTGCACAGTTTGTGGTGTCTCTGAGCAGGACACCCTTTTCTCAGTTACTCCCCGGGCGTTTTCCATAGCTGCCCACTGCTCCACCTGGTGGTGGATGGGTTGAAAGCAAAGAGCCATTTTTGCCATTGTATAGGAACATACAATGATGTCAATACAAAAACATATATATATTATTAGTTGATTATCTCCCAGCTCTGCACAATAAAGCAAAAGACGAGTGGTAGTAGATAGTTTGTTCCTTCCATGCCTCCGTTTCCTGTTATCACTCCCGCCCAAGTTGGCCAGGTGACAGGCGCCATGCCTAACACTCATACTGTGGCTGACCACTAGGGATTCACTCACGCAAATGTCAGGATGTTTTGTTTTTAAAAATATGTAGAAAAAATTATACATAAGCAAAAAGTTTTTTTTTGGTCAGAGTTTAAGAAAAAGTATGTTAATCAAAGTGTTCAGCATAATTTTGCTGTTGTTTATGTGTAATGCCATACTAAATGTAGATGGGTTGCCTAGGGACCAATTTGTTGACCCAACATCTTTAACCCAGCAATTTAGTTATCTAAACAACCCAGCAATTTTTAGTGTGTAATTGCATGAAACTTTCTGAGCTTGCTTACAAAACTGGGTTAAATTACCTTATTTATTTTTTTTTTTTTTTAGATGATGATAAGGTTATTTTTAAATAACCCACTTACAGGATGTGCCAATAAAAACTAAAATAATCTACATGAAAAGCAATGTCTTGATGCAAATGGAAAATTTACACTTCTGCAGTTTCTTTTGTCAGTGTTTCTTTTAACTTCTTGGTTAATACAGAACACAACTAAGTGTTTCTTATTAGATTTACACTTTTTTTTAATGTGAGATAAATATTTAAAAGTCCGTCATAGGCACATACAATCAATCTGGGGGTATGCACCACACCAGAAACACACCACAGCAGGAAACAAGAGACTGGTGCCGTGACTTAACAAGTTTAATGTAAATCCAAGACAAAGTGTGATTACATTTCTACACATATACAATATGCATATGTGAGCATACAAATTCTCATTAATAACTCAATTCACCTCTCAGACCGAAAAAATGATCAAAAGTAACAGTGAATAACAAGCTATAACATAGTTCACCACAATGCAACCCCTTCTCATCCTATAGTTAGTAAAGAGGACAATTAAAAGAACTATACTCTTCTATTTGATGAAGCTGTTTGTCTCTTAAAACCCTCCAGTAAAATTTACAATGGTTTCATTAACGCCTTTTCCTCAAAGCCTAATATAAATTCACTCAGTTTTCCTACAACAAAAATGATTAAGAGAAGCACACAACATCATAATGGAAACACAAGCGCTTAGTAGAATGTACTCAACTTGTTAGGAGGTTTAATTAATAATTTTTCTTATTGTCATTGTTATATTTATTTAAACATTCTATAAAGCCAGTAAAATATCCATTCTTGTAACATACTTGATAATGTTAGACTAAGGAGCAGGGAATACATAAAACGCTACATCAACAGATTGAAATGATGAGACGTCACCCCCCAATAAACAAAAGTAATTAAGAAAAGACAATTAACAGAGAAGATTACTAGGAAATACTGTTGCACACATTGACTTCATTGACAAAGAAGGAAATATTACAACATTGAAGAAAAAAAAACATACAGCAATGGACATAAAAAGGGGGTCAGGGTTTGATGCACTCTTAGGCCCTTATGTTAAACTGAATCATCAGTAGCTGTTAGACACTAATTTACTCTGATTTATTTTAAGAATTGATTCTTGGGCTTTGACGTATTCTCTGGTAAAGAAAGTTTGCAGTGAAAACAAGACAATCTAGTTTTGAGCATAACTTTGGTCTACAACATTCAGATTATTACAAAAATAAGATTAGATGGTACATGTTTCAGTTTAAATCAGGACCTATATCCCTCGAAGCACAGCAAGTTAAAACACAGCAAAATAAATAAATGGAGACAAACTTTTTTTTTTTTTTTTTTGCAAGCTGTTATCAATTGAAAGTGGTGGGAAATCATGCTTGAATCAGTTTTGGTTCTTAAATTATAACATGTACGTATAGTGTTTGCGATGGCATCAAACCATGACTGCCCCACCCTGAATTCCCTCGAGGAATAACCAGCAACAAAAGCAAATCCCCCAACAAAGAATTAAAAACAAATTTTAAAAGTCATGCATCCAAATGGGCTTTCAGAATGTTTGTGTGACGATATTTTAGCAGCTAAACATTACTACCTAACACCTTTCTTTAACTGAAAGTTACGGGACTTTGTTTGAAGATGAGTGATGTTGCAGTGGGACAATCTCAGGAATGTTTGTCGGTGTTCCAGATGGGAAGTTTGAGTACATTTCACAGGAAATTTAATAAAATTTAAAAAAAAAATAAAAAGACCAGCTTGATCGGGAGAAATGGAGATGCTGCCTTGTTTCGTTTTCTCTAATTTAAATGTCACCTTAAAGCTCGGAGGTATTGTTGGTTATTTGGAAGGCAGTAGTTAATAAAGTTGCTCGATGGGGAAGGCTCTTCTCACCTCTGCAACACCAACATTTTAATACGCTACTTAAGCACATTTTGGTAATGGTAAGGTCACTCAATCTACGATTAGGCTCACATTTCTGATTCCCCCTTCTTGATTTAAAATACAAAACATTGGTTATGTCAAACAGAAACGCACACGAAGGAATCACACACTCGAACTTAGTTTCCACCATGATGCACGTCGTTTCATCTTATGACTGGCTGTTTCATTTAGAAGATGAATCACAGACTATCTCCTCATTACAAGAATAGTGGTAACATGATCAGTATATGCTGGAGAGCAGATTTAGCATTATTGCCTCATGCATGAGTACAAACAATGGACAAAGTAAAAAATAAAAATTTAAAAATCACCCACTGAGAAGGATCTAAAGCCATTTGCAATATAGCCGGATCACATATTACATTCATTTTTTGTGCAGGTGACCGTGATTTTAAAGGTATAGTTGTTCTGTTTTTTGATTATTCACCTTCTCCGGTCTTTCTTTCTATTCCATGGCACAAGATTTAGAAATCCTTTTATTTTAAAATACAAATTCATTTTTTCTTACAATAGCCATAAAGCTCCGGCATCAACACCAGAAAATAAAACAATTTGAAGAGAAGTTGTTTAATAAGTTAGAACGCATCCAAACGAGGGCCAGGTGTTTAAAAAAATCTAACTAAAAACACAATGAAATACAAATAAATGACTGTGCTCTATGCATAAAGTATGTTAAATCCTCACTGTTCTTGTATATATATATATATATATATATACTGTATATATTTTTTATGCATTTCATAGCGTTAAACGTTGCATTCTTTAAAAGTCAAGCCTGTTAAGATGAGACCAGATATTATTGCCTGGTTGTTCGTGGTGATGCTGTGGAGGGTTGCTTGCTCCGTGCTGTGGGCGATCTCTTAAAATCTTTGGTGGGACGAGCAAAAAAAAGTCTCAGTCTGACAACACTATCCCCATGTGGACACGTTGGCGTGGAGGTGGGGGGGCAGGACAGTAGTGGGAAATGCTAAAATCCCTCAAACAGTGGAATGTTTCAGTAGTCAACTCCTTATAGAGAAGAAAAAATAATGTTATGGAAAATCCACCCCCCTTGTGTGTGCGTTTGTGTGCTTGGACAATAATGATGGAAATATAATACATAAAAGCGAATAATAATAATAATAATATTAAAAGAAAACAGCAAAATAGGACAAATGATGTAACCAGCAACATACTTTCTAATCACATCTTCAAGTGCCTGGACCCAGTTGCATGCTGGGGCTGATGGAGAGCTTCTGATGAAAGTACCAGGATGAAAAAAAAGACAACTCCACGTGCCCCTGAAGGGGTTGCTGGGACTTCAAACCTGGGTGCTGCACCCTCAAGCCGAGCATGAATCTAACAAGAGCCCCAGTGGATTATCATCAGTTAACCACTCTCTATTGTCAGCAGTGTTGCAACGCTTTACACAGGTGCACCCACCTCCATGGAATACTAAACATTACTGTACATCAGGGTTCACAATGAGCCTGACATGTATAATAAAAACACACACTCGCACTTGCGCACACACGCAGTTTGACAAAAACATCCACAAGAATTATTGCAACAATCTCTAAAAATAAACACAACTTCTACTACAGCCATCATAAAAATGTCAAGATGTTAAATTAAGAAAAAGAACTCAAAAACAAGTACTATGGCAAAACATAAAGGGGGGGGGGGGGGGGGGGGGTTTCCC
>JARVLU010000002.1:17522541-17533982 GCA_031762415.1 Simpsonichthys santanae | reverse complement strand
GTAGGAAGTGCTATGGTCACCCAACAAATATATTATTTCATCAATTGAAATTATTAAAATTTTATGATTTGGTTGAATATAGTATTTTACAAGTCATGTATAATGCTCATAAAAACATTACCCCCAAGTACTGTATTCAATTAAAATTTGTAAAATAAATAAATAAATTAATAATAAAAAAATACAAAAAATAAGAGTCATTATAACCTTATGGGAATGGAAACGTTTGCAAACCTCCATTTGAACTAGTCTGAAGGAGCTGTGTTGTAATTTAGGGAATAGGATTGAATTGCCTTGATGTCACCATAAAAATTTCTAAAACTATTTATATGTTTAAAAAGATGATTAAGTTAAAATTGTTGGGAAAATATGGTGCCGAGTGAAAGATGCCTAATATTTTTGTTTTCACTTTGGAGATTGCTCAAGCCTAAGTTGTTGTTTGTTTAAAGTTATTTATGTATTTATTTTTAATAAGGGGTGGATATTATAAGAATATTTTTCTTCTTTCTGCACCCTTTTCATTAATTTTTTTTTCTTTTTGATAAAATTGTTGTGTTTATTTTGTTTATTTTAAATGAATGAACAAATTAATTAAAAAAAAAAATCAATAAAGTTGGTAGGAAATAGAAGCATGTCCCATAGAGGCCAGTGGGTGGCAGCAACAAACTGCTCGAATAAGGTTGAAAGATGGCGATTAAATGAGCGAGCAACAAGGGAGGGCAGAGGGGCTGACACCAGCAGCTGTGGAAGGAGAACTCTGCAGAGAGGAGGTGCAACACTTTCCCATCATTCTCCCTGAGGAGAACACAGAGCTGCCACTGGACAGGAAGGGAGGGAGACACAGGGAAGAGGGACAGCTCTGACTGATTCTAAGCATACGCAGCCTCAGCAGCCCTATATACATATAGATGACATACCTGCTCCCCCCACCCTCCCTGCACATATCCTGCTCTCATTTATCAATTTATCAGGTTATTTCACAGACAGGTTCAACTCCACATGAGGTTCCGACGTGCACAAATACCTCGTCACCATGAAAGAACCATTGATTAGTGGGGTGGATATTCATTGAGAATAAAGAACACATATACTGTATAGGTCTTGGACAACCACATTATAAATCTTTATGATTTTAGAGATCTGTCATCACAGACTTGACTGTGGTGACGTTTGTATAAATTTGAAAGTGTTCAAATACAGTAGTTCTAAAATAACAAGGCCATTTTTAGCTGATTGTTTAAATAAATCGACAAGAAATGTGAATAAAAGAAAGAAAAACATCCTAATATTTTATAATATTCAGTATCAATTTAAAATCAATTAGTGTGACGCAAAGAGAAAAGCAAAGTAGTACTGTTTACCTCCAGTTGGCGAGAGTCTGTGTGCTGCTCATGGAGTCAGGGATGACGGTGGCGTGTTGGACTGAGGTATGGGTGAGCTGCTGCCATGCTGGAGGCAGAAGGATCTGCTGGGTGCCGCTGGGCCAGGCCTGCTGTGGAAGGGTCACAAGATCAGGGATAAACAGACATTCAAAGGTCAGAAAAGCAGATGAACAGAAGCCTGATGTGTGAAAAACATACAAATTGACTTATAAGACCCAGAATTTTTGCAATATTGTTAATTTTTTCTTTTTTTTTTTTTAAATGTTGTAAATCTGAGAGCAAATTGTTTGTTGATTTTAGTCAAATAATATGTAGGTACATTGATAAATTAGTCTTTAACATTTATCATCTGAATGGAGACATAAATCAACAAAAATAGACGACCAAGTCTGAACAAATTCAGCAGGTATTTTTCAAACCAATTCAGTTCAGTTTATTTATATAGCGCCAATTCACAACAGAAGTCATCTCAGGACGCCGAACAGAAAAATTCATATACATATATAAAAACAAGTTAACGTTATTTATCTGAGGAGCAGACTGCTTTGAATCATCGCAGACTCTCCTCTTGAGCAAACACAAAGGTGACAGTGGGAAGAAAAAACTCCCTCATGAGGAAGAAACCTTTAGCAGAATCAGGCTCAGGACAAGTGGCCATCTGCTTCGACCAGCTGGGTTTGAGAGGAACAGATACACAATGACAGGTCAAGAAACATGTTAAGATAGAAATAGTATCAAATGAAAACTATTCAGTTTTAACAATTCATTTAAGGAAATTAGGAACAAGCCAACCTTAAATGTAGGATTGATCAAAAAGAAAATTCTTAAGCCCAGTCTTAAAACTGGAGAGATACAATCTCTCCTACTAACTCCAGTTTTTTTTTAAATTATTATTATTTATTTATTTATTTATTTATTTATTATTGTTATTCCAGTTATTATAACTCCAGGTATTTTTGCAAAGTGTGCATGTTTATGAGTGAATGAATATAGTGTGATGTTGACGTGATTATGTGTTCGGCTTGTGTCAAATCCACCTAATTAAATTCCTAGTTTTATTCAAGTTGCTCTGAAAGAGGCAGCACTGTCTTTCTTTATGCAGAACAAGAGGACTAGTTGGAATAATACGCCTCGAGATGTGCCAAAATGAGTATGCGTGCGTGCATGCCTGAACACGTTTGAGCATTGCTGTGCAGCCCTAATAGTTTAATGCAGTTCTATTGATTAGCACTTTAATGTTGGGGCTAATGAATTGTTCCTTTAATACCGTTTGTGGATCTGTTTACAACACCATCAGTATGAGCTGCAGCACACACACACATTTAAACGGTGAAAGACAAAGGAACCAGAGGCTCTGTCAAGCAGCTCATTCATGCATAAAGCATCTCGTTCTGATCCTTACCGTCAGCTTTGTTTCATGCTTAAAGTTTCTTTGCTCAATGTGTTTCTAAATATTCAAACACAAACTTGTTCTGGTCTCTTGTCCAATTGTGAACAAATAATGTTTTCGTCTGGTGTAGGTTGCAAAGTCCACAGCCACAGGGGGTCATCTGTGGTATAGCATGACTGCATTGTCTCTGCAATGATGACTGACATCTCTAATGGAACACTCCGGAGTGGAGATGGTCTCTACATCCAAGACCTTTTATCAACACGCCATTAAGAGACTGTAATGCATCCATCCTGCATCCTGCACCTCCTCCTCCTTTTGGCTTTATCTTCATTCCTGGCACTCTACATGCCTTTCTCACAGGGCGTCTGCGTTGTGTAACCAGCTTGTCTGTCCTGAAATGGTAACCCAGTTAAGAGGTTGTTTTCTTTCTTCTCTGAGCCTACCATTACTATCAGCAAGCCCACCACCTCCCACCTCGACCTACAGTGCCTGGGTGAAAACCCTTTGTCACCTCAGGGCTTTCAATGCCCCAACTCTCACTCCCCAATTGTTTCCACATTTTCTGCATTCCTGCTCCAGATAAAGGTCCCACTGGTTTCCCTGCCTCCTGGGGTTGGAGACCCTTCACTGCACTCCTCTCTGCACAGCCAGGTGCTTGGGGCTAACCATCGATCGGTCCAACATGGGCAAAGAGCGCATGGGTGACAAGAGTAAACACTGAGAGGATGACGTCACAGGTGGGGAGAACGCAACTAAGAAGCAAGAACAACTCGGTCGTGCCCGTGAGACCTCCCACAGTAAAGGAATAAACACAGAGAAAAACACACACCATACACCCACTTATTAAGTGTACTGTTCACTGGCCTGTATAAACCATCTGCTTGTGTTAACCACTGCCTGTCTCTGTTTAACATGTGTGCAGAGAGAGGCGACAGCAAACACCTGCAGGGCATGTGCAAAATGCATGATTACCACGTCATTAAGGTAACTTAAACAATCCTCATTTGACTATTTTTATATTTCGATGATTTCATTAGCTCTATGGCGTGCACAGATTTGGTGTTGTTGTGGTGTTTGTGGTCGCACCGAACCCCATCCGTGCCTCCCTTGACCTCTGAAGGTCTACTGAGGCCTGTAATTTGGAGCGCCTGACTTGGAAGCAGCCGTGGAGCTAATCACCATTTGGTATCTGACAGATTAACCCACCATAGAAACACAGGCATGTGTGTAGACATACACAAAAAGCTTAGCTGACTCCATGCCTGCCTACTGGATGATTAACTGGAGATAAGGGAGCACTTCAAACTCCCTGGATTCTCAGGGATATTTAAAGCCTTCATGGAAATTTCCATAGGGAGGAAGACGCAGTGTGGCAATGGAAGTTGTCTGCAGTTTATGTATATGTATGTGTGTGTGAGAGAGAAAGAGAGAGAGAGCAAAGGAGTGATGCACAGTCACACTCTGTTACTTGAGGAAACAGTACATTAGCAGCTAAAACTCTAGACCCATTGAGCTAGCTCCATTCAAGGCCTGCTCTGTGTGAGGAGCTCCTGCCTTTGAGTGCATCAGACCCTGGCAGCCTCTTTGCTCAGGATACCTGGGGAGAGGGTGGGTGGGGGGGATAGTGCACAGGAAAGCTTGCCTGAATGCCTGCAGGAAGAAAAAAAACCCAGCTGCCAGCAAGGGGCAGTGTCCCTGAGAGGTTTCCATCCACTATCGATAGACACTATTCTTAGTGAAGGCTCAGAAAAAAGGAAAAAAAAAAAAAAAAAAGATGCAAGCAACACAGGGAGCTGTGTTTGAATGTCAGCAGGTCGAAGGTCATAAAGATGCCTGGCTGGCCCTGTTATTTTCAAGATCTAAGGGGACTTTACATGTTCACCTTTACTGAGACTAGGTCTGTTCCTTACCTGTGTGAGGAGGCCAGGCTGGATCTGCAGAGGCTGGGCACCAGGTGCCTGCGTCACTATGGGAACAGCATTCTCCATCCGCACAGAGTAACTGGTGTGCTTGGAAGGTGATGCCTGCAGCCCTGGGCGTAAACAACACACATGAGCAGAAGATGTCATCAAACAACATCTGTCACCTGAACACTGTGGAATTTGTTACACTAACAAAAAGAACGGAGAAATCCTGTAGCAAGCCATGTCGTTTCCTAGATAAACATGCAAATTCAAATTTACTAGTGAGGTCTCTTTACCTTGGAAACCTGGCGGGCAGACTATGAGCGCCTGCTGGAAGGGGTCGGGCCGGGCAGCGCAGAGCTGGGGAGCCCCCGGCTGCAGGGGCATGCTCCTCTGGGCCACAGCTGCCATGGAGGCAGCAGAGGGCTGGTAGAGTGCAGATTGGTAGTTTAGTATGGAGACATCAGGACTTGCAAAGGAAAGGGTGGCATTGTTGGTGGAGGAGGGAGCCAGGTTGGTGGCCTAAAGGAATGGTGGGACGAAAATAAATAAAATAAAATAAAAAAAATCATAAGGGTGGAGGTACAGATGGGGGAAAAGGTGGGAGACTGATTTACCCCGATGAAGGAAGTACCATATATGGATAAGAGCTATAACAAGGTAAAATGATTGTGATATTAAAAAAGCAGAAAAAGGATAAAAACAAACTAATACAGCTGATAGATGATGGATATTCAGGAACTCAAGAATGATGAAAGCTGATGAAAACATGAGAAAACTGACTGAACGAATAATTTTGACAGGCCTTTAAAACATGGAGACAGCTGATTAAATGAATTGAAGTGAGGACAAAAACCTACCACAAAATTCTTAGAATATTAGACCATCAAGAACAATGACTAGTGACAGAACAATCTTTCCTAGAATCACGTGCTGCTGGAAATATATACATATATGTCTAGAAATACCATAATGACCATCAATTTATAAATGCTGTGCATGTTTCAGTCAACATAAACCACAGGCAATCATAAAAACTTCCCTTTTTGCAAACTAAAGAATGAAAGTGTTTATGTGAATGTTCCGGTTTCCCTAACAGGCCTCTATATCAACTATGCCTGTCAAGATAAAATTTCAAGCTAACTCATTATATAATTATGCAAGCATGTCTTGACTTTTTAAAAAGTCATGCGGTTTACAAATGCAGCACTGGAAACATCCCAGATGCAAACAAACACTTTAAAAAAAAATCACACTTTTTATAGCCAGTAAGGAGTATTCGCTCCACAAAACACTAATTTTAGCCTTTAAAAAGGACAAATGTTTGGGGCAACAGGGCAAATATGAAGACATTAGTTTAATTTTTTTTTTCTTGTCTCTCTTGATTGAGTTTGATGAACAGTGGGGGAGAAAACATTATACCAGCACAGGAGCAGAGAAACACAAACCAAAGATGCTTTCAAACAGGTTGCATTGAATAAATCACTGTCTATGTGAGAGTCAGCTGCAAAATAATAATAAAAAAAGTTGGTGGAATGTTAATCCATTTAAATCAGAGCAAGATTATGTTTTTGTCGCTCGCCACACAGTTTGAGCTCGCTCAATAAGCTGGTGATAGAGAACAGTGTATAAGGAGAGGTGTGATTGGAGGGAGTTGGAGTTGTAACTGCTCAGTCTGGAAAACCGTGCAACCAGAGGCTTGGTGATCCCAGCAGAAGCCAGTAGTCAGCAGTTTTGATTCGCAGACTGTATAGAAACAAAGCGATAAAGCACCACAGGCTCAGCTTGAGAAAATGAGAGGAAAGTAGAGGAGACAGAGGAGGACTGGATTGAGAGGAGGGGGAAAAGAAAGGAACCCTGGCAAAAGGGGATGCTTTATGGCCTGAAAGCCCAGGGATGCTTGGCAAGCAGGAAGTGGGACTTGTCATGTGTGTGATCAGCATTTTGTGACAATCCCACAGGACCTGGGGGACGGACAGAAAATCAGACAGACACATATCCATGCACCGAGGCGGGGATGCAGAACTGTAAGCTTGAAAATGTGCACACAAGAAGAATGGATGAATTAAAATTCAACTAGAGGAATTGCATGTCCTGTGAAAATGCAGTGTGAATGCTAATTGCTGAAGAACTTGATGAAAAACAGCTGAAATTAGTTATAAATGTGCTGGAATGTAGCTGAAATTGAAGAACAAGCCTAAGTTAGCAGAAAAAAGCAGAAAGAACACATACTTTCTAAATTAGATTTAAATAAGTAAAACTTATCACAATAATTGGGAAATTAGCAAAAAAAAAAGGCTGAAATTGGCAAAAAAAATAGCTGATATGTAGCTGAAAAGGCAGAAACAATTTGAAGGAAGTAGAAGGAGCTGAAATGAGCAAAAAAAAAAAAAAAGTGGGGGGGATTAGTTGAAAAAGCTAAATTTGGCACAAAACAGCAAAGTTAGCAAAGTACTGTAGATGAAATAACATAGAAAAATCTGAAACTAGCAGAAAAATGCTTAAAAGAGCTGAAGTTAGCAGAAAGAAGTAAATTAGGCTGATAGTAGCACACGTTGCCTAAAACAACTTGAATTTATCTGAAAACAGCTGAAATTAACTGATTTTCTTTTAAAATGCTCAAAAACGTAGCTGAAAATGTAGAACAATCTTAAATTAACAGAAGAGAGCAGAAAAAACACGTTACCCGATTACACTGAAAAAAGCAGAAATGAGCACTAAGAAGATATCTGAAAAAAGCTGAAATTAGCAACAACAACAACAAAAAACCAGCTGAAAAGTAGCTAAAACGTTCTAAAAGAAGCTTACAATTACCAGAAGGAAGTGGAGAGAGCCTATTTTTGCTGAATTAGGCTGAGAAAAGTTTAAATGAAAATTTGTATAAAAACATTTAAATAGAAGCTGAAATAGCAGAAAAAGCTGAAACTTGCAGGGATAAGCTGAAAGGAGCATAATAAGCTAATAATCAGCAGAAATAAGTTAGAAGAAGCACAAAACTGTTGTAGTTAGCAGAAAGAATCTGAAAGGAGTGCAAAACAGCTGAAAAAACAGCTGAAATTAGCTGAAAGTAGCCCAAAAAAAAGGTATACATTTGCACAAGGAAGCTAAAAGATGAACCAGAACAAAATGTGAAAGGAGCAGTAAAAGGTTGTGAACAGATCTAAAGATTTTAAGGCTGCAAATGAAGTCAACTCATTTTCTGAGACAAAAAATGGCAGAAAAGGCTAAATATTTCAAAAAGCTCAAGTTGCACCAATAACAGAATTCATGATTGTCCTGAACAAGCTGAACGTTTTTATATACGATTTGCTGAAATAGCACAAGAAATGTGGAACGAGAAAGATGCTGAAAAACGTATGGAAGAAAAATGGATCACAATAGTGTGAATGCTTCTTAAACATTCACACGACAAGGGACAGCCACTCACTGGCTTTAAGGCTATTTAACTACTGACTAAATAAAAACATAACATCACCCAAAGTTTGTTTCAGTTATTCATGTTGAGCCATTTACAAACTTATTAAGGAAAAAAAAAAAAGAAATATAAACGTTATATTCATTATGTTTTGTTTGTACTTTGAAGGTTGAATATTTTAAATCTTTTTTAATCTACACTTTGTATTTATTTTTATGCAAAGTACTGTACAACAGCTTTCCCATATTTAATTGATTAAAATTCAGCATATAAATGTGATAATTGACTGAAGCTAAACCTGTTTATGTACTTCCTTCTGAGAGCATTGAAGGTTATTCTCACTGTCTGCCTCAAAAGATGTGAATAAATGAGGTTATTTTTGTTTTTCCTCTCTTACCTGGCTGTGCACAGTGTTCAGCTGGTTGTTGAAGGTCATGGTGAGGTTGGTTGAGGTGCTAGGGGCCACGTGAGTGATAAAGGGTGTTTTGCTCTGGTTGACCGTGTCGTACATGTTGACACGACGCTTGCAGATCTCCATGTTTTGGAAGCATGCCTTTACACTGCATAGACAGTTAGAAAGATGAATGTGTTTTGTGACTGTGGCAGATGTCGCCTCACTTCTAAAAATGATAACTATGAGAAGAGCATCGGAGGCTTCAGGGGGGCACGTACTGTGTGCTGTGCGGGAAATCGAGGAGATGCGACATGGTAACAAATGGGTGGTTGAGCGTTTCAATGGGGGTGATTCTCTTGTCTGCGTCGATGGTCAGCATCTTGGTCAACAGGTCGATGAACTCCCTCCTGTCAGCTTTCTCTGCCAGCAAGTCGCTCCCTTCTAAATCTGATGTCATGTTCACCTGAAAGCAGAAGGCAAATCTTATCATCTTGAGTGCTCAAGGTCGTCTGACTCACTTGACGAAACCTAAAAATACACAAGGCCTCATAAGTTAAGAGAAGGTGTCACGGAGCCAAGTGATAAACTTGCACCTTAGTGGCATTGTAAACATTTGCAATGGTATTCATAGCACCGCTTGAAATATGTGCTGGCGCCTCCACTGAGATTTTTATCTAATCCCGAGATGTGAAAACAAACAAAAACCATGAACCGGATAAACTCTGCCATTGGCCAGTCCCTTAAAAAAAAAAAAAAGCTCTTTCACAGAGGACATCATTTTGCGAGCAGCTCTGAAAAAAGAGCTGACTTAGCAAACATGTTTTGAGGAAGTGATGGGAAGCTGCCTTGAAGCATCACGTTGCTTCAACGGTAATAAACATTGTGGTAGCCCTGGATATTTAGCAGGCAAAGCAACGGGATTCCTCTTTAATGCTACAAACAGAACAGTTGTTTCGCAAGCCAGTGATTCTGATATTTAGAGCTTATTTTAGTGTCCTCATATCTGGTGAGAAGTGAAGAAAGAGGGACAAGGTCAGGATGTAGCCAGTCTGGTAACTCGGCGAACAAGCAGACTGTCAGGCAGAGTGAGGATGAGACTGTGGCAACAGACAGGCAGCCTTGTTTATTGTGACTGTCGTGCCGCGAGAAGCAGGCCTGTTTTTCATAAAGACGCAGCGCTTATCTGTAGGCCTGCTCCAGGGTCTATCAGATGTGCTGCCAGTCAACGCCGCAAATCTGATTCAATCTTCTATCTATACGCAGCCTATGCAGCTTCTGCACCCATTCCTCTTTGTTTGCCATCTCCATTGGCTTTGATAAAAGAAATAATCTGCAAGAATGAGGTGAAAAATAATCACACGTCGTCCTCTGCAGGGAGATGACTTTGGGGAAATGCACACAGTTAGGAGCCAACAAAAAAAGCCCACTGGTAATTGTCTAATAAGAAGGATGAAGCTTCATAAATCATTTGTATATTTCCAGTAAATTAAGACGTGGCTTTCGTAGACTTTAGTTGTTTTATTTCTCTAAACGTGATACTGTAAATTAGACAACTCAAAACAAGGATTTTGAAACAACTACCAGGGTCAGTCACATGCAATGCAAAGAGCAAGACCATGCCAGTGTAGAAAAAAGACAGGGCTGGCAGATGTCGAGCTTTAAGACAGACCAGGCTATGCCCCCGGGAGATGACGAGCACAACACACAGAATGCAAGCCATTGTCCCACAGCATGTACAGTGTTACGTGCGAACTTGACACCTAATTTCTCAATAGGAACGCTTTTTGGAAAAGCTAAAAAGTGCATTTCTATGTAAATACAATAAATGAAATATAAAGTGAAGACCACGTTGCACCTCCTGCCAAGCCTTCACTCCTATCAGCAGAGATACCGGAGGATCGCAGATCAAAGTGAATCCGCTTTTGAGTGGTTCCGGTTTTCCTTCCATCTGCATCAGAGCCTTCAAACGGCTTTGCATTTACTGTAAGTTGGTGTCTGATGGGCTCAAATTAGATATATTAGTGACTAAAGCTTCCACACATTTCCCATGACTGAAAGGAGGTTCATTATCTCTTCCTGGCACCCATCCCCTTTGCCTAGCAGGCCCTTCAGCTATATCATCTATTATACACACAGAGACAGATGTCCACAATGCTAACTTGTTTATGCAGTCAGGATAGTAAGATGAGACAAAACAGGTCATTTTTCTCACACATTAGGTCTGCGCAGCTCTGTTTTACTTCATCTGTGTTTCTGTAGTGAACCCAGTCTGGCTGCAGCAGAGGAAGCCACAACACCAAGCTTGAAGCAGAAGAGACATTCATGACTCAGGGGAGATCATAGCAGTATAGGTTGGCTTCATTAGGCTTTCCCCCCCCCCCATGTGTGTATGTGTGCAGTAACTGTTGCTTCAACAATCCCAGGAAGTGATACCGTCTTGTCCCATCTGACCACATGTTATTCCATACTGGCCCAATAGTGGCCTTAGGCACTACTAAACAACCACAATTGTCTCCATCATTTAAGTTGCTACATGTGTTGCGTGTCCACATGGATGGTTTCCAGAGGCTGCTGTTTGTTGGTAATCAGGATGACCATCTTCCAAAAGAAAAGAAACCACTTACCTAAATCTCTTTTTTTTTTTTTTTTTTTTTTTGGGCAAAGCCATTGTCAGGAGCATGATGACAATAGTGCTGTCAAACATTTGAGCGTATGTGGGTGGAAAAAATACGTATACATAGCGTTTTTTTCATAAACAGAACTGCAATCTGCCAGCAGAAGCAAGCAGGGCGAACGAAAGATAAAGTATCAGTCACTATCATACATATCCTAAAATTTGATTTGATTTTATGTTTATTTATTCATTAAAAAAAAAAGACACAAAGCAGTTTCATCAGATACAAGAATACAAAAATAGGATAAAATGAAAGGAGCAGAAAGAAGAAGAAATCTT
>JARVLU010000002.1:17492247-17515612 GCA_031762415.1 Simpsonichthys santanae | reverse complement strand
GGACATGCAATTCAACGGGGCTCAAAGCACGTCATAGAAGGTTGCACGGTCATAAATGACTTCTGGGAGCATGGTAACAATGCCCGTCCAACCCCCCCCCCCACCCCCTCCCTGCTCGGGCCTTGGCATGCGCTGGCAAAGTTTTGGTCTTGCACAACAGCATGAATGGAATGATGCAGAACTTGGGTTAGAGATGAATGAATGACAACACTGTCTGTGCATAGTCAAAATGTTTTCCACCTAAAGCCTCCAGTCCCCTTCTTATTCAACACCTGCATTGATTGAATACACAATTACCGTAGGCACAGGTGATTTCTTAAGCTTTAGATATGACACAGAGAGACAGACCACATTAGGGAGGCAATTTTAAACTCTAAAATAGAAGCAAGAAGAATTCAAAGTTCATAAGAGGCACACATAAAGGGTGGGAAGCAATGCTTTACTGAAGAGCTCCTGACATGAGGTGGTTATTGGGGTCCAAAGGGCAGCAATGGAACAGACACCGAGGACAACGCTCGGGCAACAGTATCTTAGGACACCATTACACACCAATACTAAGTAAACAGCGCACACAATGAGGTGCGACATCTGTCAAAAGGCTCCCAAAGAAGCAGAAAAGAGCCTGTAGGAGGTGATAACAGAGAACAGTGAGGTCTGCTGAAGCAGGAAAGGGAAAGAGATGGACAAAAGGATCAGGGTCAGCATGATCCTCCTCTAACAGCTTGTTAGACTGGCTGGAGGTTCACTGAAAGCACGAGGAGCAGAGAACAATAACAGCAGCACATTCAAACAGCACAGAAATGGCAAAACTATAAACTATGAAAAGTGGCTTTCTTGCTTTCCCTTTACCTTTAGAAAAAAAAATGATGCAAGGAATCCATTACCAGATCTTAGTCTATTCAAATCCCCCCATTTGTCTTGGCAAAAACTACTTTATAGAACCAGAACAATGCACAGAACTGCAGGGTTCTGTTCTATTTGTGCTCTTATATCATCTGTTCTTCCTACTTTTCACTATCAGGGTGTCTGTGAGGCAGACAGCAGAACCAGGCGGTCCGGTGGTATTATCATAACCTCTTTTTATTCTTCTATTTCTTTCCCAAAATTGAATTTTAACATACATTTGTAGGCTTAAAATAAAATTCAGGTATTTTTCCACAATGTATGATCATTCTGTGGAATTGTGAGGATAAAATATGCAAGTATTGTTTTTATCAGATGGTCAGAGGCACTTCTCCATGATTGCAGCTATAACAGTCCTCTACTAATTCAAGAAAAACACAGAATCTGACAGTTAGATTGTGTTTAAATGGAATGGTCTTTCAACAGCTAACCAGCACGGCAGACCTGCTGAAATTGAATAAAAGTATTATTCCTTTTTTGTTTGTAGTTTAATTGAGCATCTCCATGCATGCAGGAAACTGTGGCAACGTATGATTTTGCACTTTATTCCTCTTCAGGCTACAACTTCTCGAGTTATACATAGTCCATCACTCTGCTCTGAGTTGTTGTAGCTGTCGCTCTGCCTCTCACAGAAAGTTTCTCCAGATCAGTGAAACACAGACAGCGAAAGAGAGGAAGGAAGGGAGAGGGAGTAACATCGTTGCACATGATATGAAACCACAAATGCAAATTTGCCCATACCAGTACCTTTGCCATTGCATGCAAAGAACACTTCAGTTGCTGCTGATGCAGATCTTTCACTGGCTACTAATGTGCACACACATGTGTAGCTCACAGACCTTACAGCTTTCCTGTCAGCCTTCGCCTATCTAGATGAACAACATAAGCACAATTCATGCATACTTGATAATTTATGTTAGGGATGCTAAATGGCTGTAGCTTATTTTTATTCTAGATAAAACAACACACAAGTAGATAGATGCTTATTAATGATAGCTCTAATAACCCCATTCATTCCCCAAAAATGTGAGCATTTTTCCAGCGTAATACCAGTAATGGTGTATTAATTCATGGAGAAAGCAAAGATTTTAAATCTGTGCCTATATTTTGTGTCCTTGTGGTCCAACAACAAGATGAAGGGTTTCCATGACTCTAGCCGTTCATGAAAACGGCATTTATGAGTGTATTATAAAATATCACGTGCTGTGTTCTTTTTATGTCAGCCATGCTTTCCCTACTGCTTGAGGGAATGCATAAAACTTGCAACTTATATAGCACAGCACTACAACAGTCAGACCAGTGTTAACTTGAAAAAAAAAAAAAACAGTACATAAAGGTTCAGTAGATTTATAAATTTTTTGGTTGAAATAAATTAAAATGTGTTGCCACTCAGTTAAATAGTGTTTCATTATTCTTAAATGGAAAATTAATTGCAGCATTTAACATTATTTTAATGTAACCCATTTAATGACATTATTATCATGGTGCTGTCAAACAATGTATAAAGACATCAAACCACTTACAAAGAATCCACTTTTTTCTTCAATTTTCATGCAATATAACCAATGGTGTACACATTTTCAAAATCAGGACCTCCGTGTGTGAGTGCATAGAAAATATCAGGCGACTATAGTGCTATCTTTTAAGCCTATGCCGTAACAATATGGCTGAAATGTTTTTGTTTGTTGTTGTAATCATCATGTAAACATGCACAATTCAAGTTACACAGCAAATGTTTCGCCTCCCGACCTCTGACATACCCAGCTCTTTTTAAGTTTGTATAAGTACCTCATGGGGTGATTCTTTAAGAGTGGTGGGAAGCTGCTTCTACACCGTGTAACCCTCAAACAGCATGGGCGGCATGCAGATCACGGCTAGCCAAAAGCTTTCATTGGTTTTGAATGCAAACCCAACTGCATGAGAGGCCTCAGTGTTCGGGCTAGTGTCCCTGACAGCACCGGCTCTTGACAAAAGAAAGAGAGAGAGGGTGGGATGGGGAGAGTGGGAGAGAGTCTGCATGCTGACATCCTCCCAGCTGGCCTGGTCAATGATGAGCCTCAATCCCCTTGGGAGACAGAGATGGCACGACTCATGAATGAGGTCTTTCTTTTGCCACCGCAGCCTACCCCTTATACCTCAGCTCTTAAAAAAAAAAACCTCTGCCAACCCAAACAGTCCTAACACCTCACCCAGTCTCACCAACCAACCTCTCCTCACCATCTTCTGACAACAAAAAACCCTTCAAACTAGTGTGTCAAGGCCAGGTTGGTGCTCTCCTCCCTACTGCCTAGCTGCCCTTTGCTCTGTTGAACTGCACTTGGCTGGTCTGCCTCACCCACCAAACACACACACACTCACGCACGCACGCGCGCGGATATACCCACACAGATGCATGCACACAGCTGACATTACAGGCTGTGTGCATGTCAGGATGCATCCATCAGGCTGACCTCCTCTTAGCTTGGCTCCAGAGAAGAGATGGATGAATTCCCAGAAACCAACATTTTCATAAAGATAAATGCTACATTGGAAAGCCAGTCTTTTAAAGCTGTCATCTTTGGCCCTTATATAACATTTGTTTAAGAGGTTGGCAGTTAGGAGTCAAAAAAAAAAAAAAAAAAAAGGTAAGCCTCCCTAAAATAATAGTACCGGTAGCTAAAACAGTGTCCAAACTGAAAGTAAGATCGGTGAGGAAGGAGCAAAATGTGCATCCCAGTTCATAAGAAAATACTCTACTGTTAACTCCTTTCCACCATATCCTCTTCCACTTTTTATCTTTGCCTCATTCTCTTTTGCCTCTTCCATTCTCTCCATCCCACGCCTTGCCCTTGCTTAATGTAAAAGGCTTGTTGGTGCTGTGAATGGCTCCCTTCCCCCCCGGGTTTTCATCTACATATTCATGTCCCCAAACGTTCATCCACAGCCTCTTTGAAGACGTACCATAGAGAAGCTCTTCTAGATATATTGCATGGTGATCGCTGACTGTGAAATAAAAATGCAAAGTTACATTCCCTGTCGTGCACCTGTGGCCTGTAGGAACTCGCTCTAACTCAAGACACACTCATACACATTACACCTCCCCTGACGTTACACCTGCCCTTATCACTTTGGAAATTGCTATACAGTACTCAAGCCATGCATAAGATGCAGAGATTGCATATAGTGAATGCACAGTTCCACAGCAGGGGAGGGCAGACTGCTTTTACATTTAGAGCTTGTGTTCCAGGTGGTCATGCGATGGAAAGAGAAGAGGTATATCTGGGAAAGTTTTCAGAGTCCTTGTGAAATGTTGTCTCACTCCCCCGTGCTCAAGGTCTTTAAAACAGGTCTCGCTCTCTTATTTTTTTAGTTTAACTCTCAGGGAGAGGGACTGGAAAAGTGCTGACAGGACCGCCAGTATTTAGCTGTTAAATATGTAACATTCCATGTGGGTTCTAGCAGTACATTATAACATGCAGCTACGTGCACTCTGCCCATCTTTTGGACGACTGTATGGACATATTCTCGCTGTATTCCGATACAATGATAATAAATCTTATTCTGATTCTAATTCTGAAACTGTAAAAATAAATGAAACTGGGAAAATTTGGCATATAAAACAAAGTAGCCCAATATCAAAAGATGTAGTGAATTAAAACATCGGGTTGTCAGGGCAAAACAACTAGGCAATAACTAAAACTATGATAGCACTCACAATTTGCCATAAATTGTGATTCCATAAACTGAAATTCTTTAAAGCATGATGATATAAAACACAGGAGAAATGTGGGTGTATGCTTGTGCTGATTCAACACTACCTAAAGTCCAGTTCAGTGCACCCACTGGGAGTAAATTGCAACAGAGAGCTAACAGAGATAGAATTTGCACATTCAAAGGTCGTCTCTGTCTGTTGCCCGCTCACACTTTACACCTCCCTCCTCTTTAAGGCATTTTAGATTATGAAATATTCAATGGGCAGAAAGCCACCCTTGTCAATAAGGCACACTTGAAGCCCTGTTGTCGCAGTATGGCAGTCAATATTAGCATGTCACATTCTTTGGCATAGCATGACTATTTCCATTGCATAAAGGCTGTTAGTTTAATTATTCACAACAGTATTTAATAATATATTCTTTTATGTAGTATAAAATATCCAACCCATGTCCTGTCCTTGCAATGCTATAGGGCTATAGGACCTATAGACTTCCTTCCTTTTGCGACTCTGTTGGGCATTATTCCTCACCTAACCTTTATTTTTGGACAAAGCTACACTTTGTCATAGCTAACATGTAAAAATGAAACTCAAAACAATGACCACCGCTACAGAGAAGCCCAGTTGTTCTTTTAGACGGCAATGTCCATCATTCCTTGTTGGTAATTGCCTCGTTTCTGTGGTTATTATTCTCCAGCATGCAGCTGATCCTATCAGTAAAACAACTCATTTTCCACCCTGAACCTGCTGACTTTTGCATCTCCCAGCACTGCCGTACTTCCATACCCAACTCCTTGTGTCTTGGTGTAGGGGTCAAAGGGACAGAGCTCCATAAACAAGGTGGAGGGAGAAGGAGAAACGAACAGAAGAAAAGGAGGGAGAGGGAAATTTAGAGGGTGGGGTGGGTATAACAATGAAAGATAGATGTTCGCTTCATCACCACCCTATGCAACACTCACACATACTATGCTTACATCCCCCCTGTCCACCATTAACAACACACACACACACACATGCAAGCACGCACACACACACACATTCTGTCTCTTCTGTCTCCCTTGTCAAATGAAAGAGTGCTGGGTTGAATTTGCCATCAGTAAATGATGTGTATTTGTCATACAGTGATGCTGTCAAGACAGACAGCTCACAGCAAAGATTTAGGGGATGCCAAAAGGGAGCCTCAAGTCTCCCTAACCCTATTAGGACAGAGGACTGACAGTCAGACATGATTAGGGCAGTCCAGTGACCACTGGCCAGACATTGACCCAACCCTGAGGCATCTGCAGCTCTGCTCTGAAAATCAAACTTGAGTCTGACTCTTCAAACAATAACTGAGTAATTGACATCCCACTCTGGTAATAAATAATAAATAAATAAATAAATAAGAAACGAAAATATTTGCTATAGATCTCCTTCTTTGTCAGAGTATTGTTCTTTTACAATCTTAGTCACTGTTAGTAAGCGCAAAAAAAAAAAAAGACATTTACTGAGACCGTACTAAGGAAGGGTAAAGTCAAACAAAACACAAGAATGAAGACCAATGACAACACCATCAAAAGTGCAGCCATTCAGTCTACTTAACCAAGTGGAAAGCTTGTCACTGTTGAGATGTTCACTGAGTCAAACAAGAGAGCAGCATAACGGGCAGTGAGAAACCCTGCACAGACTGACAAAGGTAGTCAGTCAGGTAGAAAAGATTGTATCTTCTCATGGCTGAGGGATGCTGAAACCCAAACTGATCACTGCAGCAAATTGGAGTGTACAAGAGAATCAATGAGCTAACTTAAGCTCCTCGCTCAGCTCTGTATGAGGTTAGAAGGCAATCATCAGAGTGCAAGGCAGATCAAAATTCATGCATAAACTGCCAAATGTTCATTTTATATTGCAACAAAATACTCCAGTCGTTGAAGTAACCCCCGTCCTCAAAAAGATGAAAGTCACGTACTTTAAATTTGTGTCTAAAGCAAACAGGAGTTCATCTGTTTTATTGACTGTCTGTCTCTCGGTATGTTTCGCCTCTTCACTTGTGGTTTAGTCTGTGTTCTCTGTTGTCTGGCACCTATTTATTTATTTATTGTTGCTTATTTTCTTCCAGCAGATGATACAGTATGATACCATTTAGAACAAGAAATGGCAAGACACCATATAGATACTCTATGTCCTGTTTAGTTGATTTGAGGTTACCAAGACAGATATCAAGTGATAGGGAGAGACGAAACGACGGCATGGTCAAAGTGATGAACTAAAAGGAGTCATGCATAGTGGATGTGTGATAAAACAGCAGACGTCAACAATCCATTTGAAACATGGCACCTGAGAACATATAGCTTGGAGTCACAAGGGTGCTGTCCAATACCATCATAAAGACATATTTCTCTCTGTAACACACAAAAACAAATGAACTAAATACAAATTGTATGGTTTCAATCCTAAATGCAGCTTGGGTCATCAAAGTTCTTATATTTTGTGTAAAATAGCGTGGGAAGCCATTTGCAAGGCTAAAAATCCTCCTATCTTCCATAAATCCATCAATGTTTACTAGCCTACAGTACATGTGCTATTTTCCTGTCATAACCCCCACCCCCATACCCCCTACCCTCCTCTACCTCGCTCTCTCGCTCTCTCACTAAGCCCTGTTTGACTAGCCTCTTCCTTCGTCCCACCAGGTCAGGCGGTATTACCATCTCCTGCCTAATCAAATTCTGCTGTGTGTGACATGAATTCTCTGTGCCCAAGGCAGCCCTGCCTGGTGACAAGCTATAGGGCTGCAGAGAGCTCTAAAACCACCTCACATTACGTTGGGAGAGAGGAGCTCCACATCTCCACATCTCTAACATCTCTGGGAAAACTTGCTGGTATGATACCCTGAGCATTTTCCTTCAATCTGCCAACTTCTCTGATTGCCTTACTTTCTGTCAGTCTGCAGAATTCTACTTTATTTTTTATGGATTGTAGCAACTAGAAAGTCCCTGGAGTGTAGCAGGATTCTGGTTAATTAGAAAGTTGATGGCACAGACTGACAGAGGCCGATCCTGGTTGTCACCCAAATGTTGTCAAGTCCCCACAATCACAGACCCCTCAGTACTTATGACAAAATTACTGTCATGCATGCATGAGCGCAATAACATAATTATGCAAGTGATAACACAGATGTCTAGTCACCCATCTAAAGGGGTCCCTAAAGGAAAAGTGAGGCTTGTGTCAATTGTGAGTGGTCTTTTCTCAGATTGTGATTCTTGCATCCATGGATCTGCCCCTACATTTGTCAGCTGTATTTCAACACATTTCCATAATGCTATGCTAAATAAATTTTCTTACATAAACCAAGAACACCTGGCATATTTTTTATTTTATTGCAGAATTTGGACACATAATCACAAAGTGGATACTGGGTTTGGACACAGGAGGAAAGACAAATATGGCCTTGTTGTTTATTCAATACTTTTGTATGAAATATCACATTTCCTTCTCCACGTGAAACTAAAACATTGAACAGCCTAAACTACCCTGGCAGCAGATGAAACAGAAACAGAACTGCATCATACGCAGTATTTTTTTCTTGTAATCACTGGTATTTGTGTTTGTGGGGGGGAAAGCAATGTGCACATTTATGTTAGTGCAAGCAATAATTATGAGAGCTGTTTTCAGAAACAATAAGTCGTGATGACAGGTAATTAATTTGCGTTTGAACCAGCACCCAATCATTCCTAAGTATAGTATACCGTAGTCAAAGTTATTTACTTTTAAATGATAATGTATACCTCTTGACATATGGAGTATTCATTTTCTCCAGTCCCCAGACAGCCTATGCTAAAACTGTATGAAGTATGCAGCATTCATATATTAACACACAACGTTAGACAAAAGTGGATTGTCTAAACAAAACATTTTATAGATTGGCCAAGAGGTGGAAATCAGAATAAATATAAGACAAGAGTGTGTGGTTACATGTAGATGTTATTATCAGCCTCATAATCAAGAAAGAAACTGATGGTGTTGCACATATTGCAAACTGAAAATGAATGCAATAAACATATACACGCTTATATTTTTCACCTTTAACTTTACCCTTTTGATTAGATTACAAATGGAGAAAAAAAAAGTGATTCAAGTGACTTTTTCCTGTGGGAACAAGTCAAATATCCTGTGACCGATGAAACTTTAGACTATTCCCTTCTGATTAAAACTTTTACACAAAGAAATAAAGTCTGATAAATTCTAAAGTTTAGAAATGATAGCACCATCTGCTGCTTTTCAAAGACGAATAAAAAAGATTGTTTAACCCTGTTATTAATGTTCAGTATAGAAAATGTATCCCTTACTGGCCAACAAATATGCTTTCATCTCAGATTGCATGTGCTAAAGACCTTCCACAAAGCTCTCCTTGTTTTGTGACAACTCTATAACTGATAATTGCCTCATATTAACCATGTGTTTCACCTTTCTCAACCTATTTCACCCAGAGGGGAGACCGTCCCTTCTCAGTGAACACATACAACAAAGGCACTCTGGCACCCAAAATATCTTTTTTGTTGTGGGAATAGGAGGTAAGAGTGCAAAAACAAAGTGTGAGGCAACAGCTCTGAAGGTGTCTGTTGAAGTTGGTGGGTCTTTGAAACCGGTATTTACCACGACAGATTTACGATTTCTCAGGCAAGAAATCATATCACACATGGGTGTGTGCAAAGATGTTCCCAGATTCTTTTTTAGTTTCCATCTTTTTTTTTTTTTGCTTCTCCTCTCTGTTTTTATGTCTGTGTGAGCAGTCTGAGGGCGCTGCTGGAAGTAGTCCAATGAACACAGCTCTGACCTTCCCGACACCCGGATGCAGCCAATCACATCTCCTCTCTCTGACACACAGGGCATTGCAATTGGTTGGTGGGTGGGAGATATCACCAGAGGGGACCCAAGTGGCGGGAAAAAGAGAGAGAGAGACGAAGCCAGGAGAACAAAGAAGCTGTGCTCTACGCCTCTTTTTGCACTTTAACCGACCCTTTGCCCAGGACAGGACAGGAAATTTCCAGAACAAAAGCGAGCTGTCATCCCCTCCTGACATGCTTGATTAGAATAAAGCGGATCTTAGCTGACTGCCATGCCAAAACCAATCCTTGATGGAAATAGATTGTTGTAATCTGGTCTGGTCTCAAAATCCAGACGTCAGCAAGCAAGATGTTAGTGTGACCTGAACCATTAAACAGGAAATGAGCTTGAATGTCATCCCACTTCCTGGGATGAAGTCTGAACTATGGCCGGTAAAAGGGGCATAAACAAAATTGCATGAATAAATACAAACATGCCTTTTGGACATTTAAGCAAGTAAACACAAACGGATCCATGAATTATTTGTTTCTTTTATTTTACCAAGATTGACATGTGCATAACCTTCTAGACATCACTGCTCACAGCTGAACGCTCTGGGCCTTTTGCTATCTCCAGCTCGAACCAGGCTCGCATCAGCCACATTCCACATTCCTCCAAATCCCCTAGGGGGAGCGTCGCAGCTGGGCACTGAGCTGGGCTGCTCCCGGCTGCCTCTCTGGAAGACTTTAGTCACTCTTGCACACAGCTGCTACATTCCACAAATCAGGATGCATCACTCTTTAAATTTAACGTCAGAGTTTCAAATTGTGATTTTGGACAAACTGTCCTCTGGGTGTCATCAGGTCATTCACAGTTCACTTAATGAGAAAAGATACTAGAAATCTATTCATTTTAAACATGCTTTTCTTTATTATAATTTTTTTACTCTTACAGCAGCTATTTATTTTATGATGGGTCATGTAAAGATATAAAATGGCATGTTAGCAAACAGAGTACATAATCTAATAGGATCAGTGACTGCGTGGGGCTATCTTGTTGCCAGAAAACAGCTGCAGCAGTCAATATACGAGACCAACTTCATAATGCAATAAATAAATGTATAAGTCAAGCCGGGAGGCCCGGGAAAAAGAACACCCCAGTGAGATTGTGAGAAGAGATCATCAAAACTTAATTTCAAAGATTCTGATGCTTTTATGAGTCAAAAACACCTTTCTTCCTCCTTCCTTATGAACTGTCAATCACAGGTGAGAATCAGTTGAGTCAGATCTACACCTTGACATTTCTATAGTTTAGTATAGAAATGATGCAACTTGCCCTCAACTTTAATCAATAAGGAACGCCCCGGAGATTAAATTTAAGGTTAAAAATTAAAAAACGTGAACTCCTCAGTGAGATGCGCCGTTGTTTTAAGAGATTTTCACTGCCTCTCAAAATCGACAAACCAACTGGAGGTAAAAGCTGAATCCAGACACCTGCCACTCACTGTTGTTACATTTACTCTTCCCTTAATGTTGGGATGTGTGTCTGCGTGCGTGCATATGTGGGTAAGTTCGCGTTCTCTAAAGTGTGTCTGTAAATACTAAAGGCCAGGCCATTTCATCAATTTGGTAAATGCCACGCAGTATATCAGTCTAACTGCAAACGTCCTGGGCTATTTCCATATTTGCAATAGAGAATGCCCGTCTCCCATTAGAGCTTGCTCCTCCAGTGCTCTCTGAGAGCCCAAATAACACATGCTTGTCTGCACAAATGTGCTCCAGCATACATACACACACACACACACACACTGCATGTCTGATGAGCTGACACAGAAAACTAGATTTATTAAACGGAGGCAGAGGGGGGATGCAGAATGTTGGGGGTGAAATTTCAGCTATGGACACAGGTTGCTGTAGACAAAAGCAGGCAAACACACACATACACACACAACACAAGAGTTCCACGTCCATCTGCCCAGCCGCCCACCCCTGCACAGACACACTTGCCTCTATAAAGTGCATCACTCTCCTCGAAGCGATCTGTTTATTTCAGACCTGTGACACAAAAGCCACAGCGGCATACAGGCTTATCTCTGCACATCCCCTGAAATGTAGTGCGGCCCCCAAAGAGCTCCCCAGTACTCCATATGCCACTTTCAATTAGTTCCACAAAGAGAGCCTTCTGCTACCAAAAGGAAGATGGGAGCTCATTACTGAATTCCTCTCTACTCTCAGCTTTAAAATATAGATCAAGAGGCTATGTTTGACTTCCGTGGTCTTGAATGTGCCACTCGCCAACCATGCCACACCAGTCTGGAGCAGATGAGCGCCGTCTCATGGATTACCCACTCCTCAGTTTTAACTGCCCCAGCAGCTTACCCCCAAGTCTCACCATAAGTTTAATGGTCTTTTTCTCGCAGCTTTCTCCCTGCTCCATCTTTCTAGCTCTCATTAAATAGGCTCCTTGAAGCCAGCTGACAGCATTAAGCTTACGAATAGGAAAATATCAGTTCTAATAATCTGACGAGAACACACAAAAGAAGCAAAGTAGAAAACATAGGTATCATGTCATGCAGGGGTAGTATTATAGTGAGGATAGACAAAAAAGGCAGGAGCTGATAAGGAAATGCAAATTCATTCAGGTATTTTAATGAATATAAAGCTTAGCAGAGCAGCGAAGTGGGGAGCTTTTATGAAAATTAACCTACCTGTATGTATGGAAGTTCAAGGTTAGTTCAATACATTAAAATTCAGTGATTCAAAACACTCATTCAAAACAACTAAGAAATATGTACCATAAATGTTACCTTGGGGTACAGCTCAGTCTACTCTGAGATTAGTCAAGGAATCTATGGTATTCCTTATCTGGCCAAAGCAAAAAAATACAAATGCCACAAAAGGATAGCAGTTCTGTTTTCTCAGAACAGCACATTCACAAATCTGTTTATTTTTGACTGATGATCCCATTAACCACACATAATGTAGTCCTCCATGCCTAAGACAGTGTTGTGTATGGGGATCCAATATAAATGTAACCGGCTGCCTAAAATCCAAATGTGCTGTGACATCCATATCTACAGTACAGACAATGTGTTTATACACTCAGTTAACAACCTCCATTAGTGCCATCCTCAGTGGAATGTAACCGGTAACAAACAGGCAGTTAATTAGAAGCTGCCGGCTAAAACTATAGAGAATGACCATTAGGGATCATGCAGGAGAGACACAACACAATGGTAACTTTGCTGGAAAATCTTCATCATGTCAAGAACTTCTCTGTCAATCAGTCAGACTGTATGGCGACATCAGACACCAGAGGTTGAAATGTCAGCGAGGCCACTGATGGAAGGAGGAGAGGATAGGAGGAAACAGAGAGTGGGTAAATGTTAGTGAGCGAAGAGGTTATAGGGTTTTGATAGTGTCTGATTCACTTTCTATGCAAATCGCAAGAATCACAGGAAATGCCTTAGCCTTGGCTACAGCTAATTGCCACAGCAATAACAAAGGGAGGCTTCCTTTGAGCAGAGAGGCAAATTAAACATTAGTTGAGAGTTTTCTTGGAGACCAAGGGATGTTGTAATTACCCAGAAACCAACACATCAGCACTTTGCACGCCACATCCCACTCCTGCAGCCTGGTGGAAGAAAACAAATGTATTTCATATTCTGGGAGAGAGGAGTTTTAACAGGAGGGTGAGTGGAAGAGAGAAGTGCCAGGAAAGAGATGCGGAAGAGGCAACGCAAAGAAAGGTGCAAGGTACTGAAGGGCACAGAGAGGGATGAGAACAAAAAGAAGGGGTTGGGGGAGGACAGAGATGGAGGAGAGAGGCAGGGGGATAATGAAGGGGAAAGGAGGTGGAGAATGATAGTTCGTATCTCCAAACCACTCTGGGATGCGAGTGAGGCATTAAAATGTACACCCATTATTAGCATTCTGACCCCACCCCTCTCCTATGGCCTTTTTTCTCGCTCATTATCATCAGGCATGGAGCACAAGATGCAGGAAACATAAACCAACCTCATTCCCCATTATATTCTTGCCTAAATGTCACAGCAGCCATGAAATGAGAACACAGAACAAATGGTGCGTCTTGGCTGTGTATGTGTTTAGCAGTCCAGCTGGATGCCAAAGGGTTAACTCTGAGTCTTTATTAATGTGGGTCAGTGCAGCAAAGCATGTTACGGGTGAAAAACAACAAACAAAGCTAGCTCTAGCTGAGGTATGCAACCATGGAAACTTCGTAAGACGCCCTTGGATCTTCTCCTCGTCTCTCCCCTCTAGAGGAGTGAAGCTGAGTCCCTGGTTTAGATAGGAAGGCCCACATTGAGCCTTGAGTGATGCGGTGTGTCCTGGATGGCTGATCCTATTTTTTGTGGGGTGGGGGGATGATCTATTTCTGAGAGCAGTGATAAAGCCTCCAGCCTTTCTAACCTAAATGTTCATTCGAAAGGCCCGTCTCTCCCCGCAGCTAGACCCTGCACTCTAATTGTCTATCATCCTATTTGTGCCATTTTACCAAATCTGCTTAGTCCTCCTGTCAATCTGTCTGTGTTTCCTTTCCAGCCCTTTTGCATGTATGCAATGTGATGTTGATTGCTCTAGAGCGCCTGCAAACCCTTTGAATTGTATGGATGCATGAACTTTTACGAGTCACTAACCACGTCCTGAAAATGTAATCAACCAGCACAGTGCACAGTTGGATGTTTGTTTGCGCATGTACACACAGATGTGCATATAGTCGTGCAAACAGCCAGCCGTGTACACAAACAAGAGAAGTTCCACTAAGCCGTGATAGAAGCTGATTTTTTTTTTTCAGAGAGCGCTCTGGTTGCTGTGAGCTCTTATTGGGATTTATGCTCCAAAAGCAAGGGTTTTGTGTTGTATTAGTCACAGGAGGCTAACCTCTGTCTCACACAAAGACATGCACACATAGGCACATACACACTCACAAATCCCTACATGTCAGCATGCCAAACTCATAAAACATACACTCACTAATCAGCATGTTGTAATTTAGCTAGCCTCGATGTTAAAAGGAATTTTTCTTTACCCCTATTTCTTCTCCGTGTTTATGTAACGAGGCTTGTTATTTTCTGACTTTTAATATCTCCCCTCATATAACTGTAAGCTATGTGAATAACTGCCTTAATAGGCCATGGGTCCTCAAGGATTGGTTACTTTTAGGCAAACCAGAGCTCTAGTGATGCAGTCTTTATGAGCAATACAGAATGGTGATGTCACTTAATTGCTAAAATTGGAGTTGAGTCATGCCTGTCAGGAGATACTTTATGATACAGGGTAACCTAAGCTGCAAAAGGGACAAAATAACAGCATTCAGAGACAATGAATTGCACTACTGTGACTGGGTTATGTAAAACGTTATAGACCCAAATTAAGGTATAATGGAGGGGAAAAATATTGAATTGAAATAATTAACATTAAGGCCGCCTTTTTAAAATGCTAAATCAAAATGCTTTTGATCACTGAACGAAATCGTTGAGTTTCAACTTCGCTAAAGACTTGTTCCTAGTACGTAGTAACCTACTGGCGAGCCAGCACTAGAGTGTGTGAGATCTCCACTTTCTCATCACCAGGACCAAAGACTATCCCATAAAGGCACAAAAACCCACAGGGGGAGATCAAAGCTTGTGTGATCCGGTCACTGTTACACCAACCCCAGCCTGCTCTCCCACAGCGGGGCTTCCTATTACAACTGGGAAGAGGAGGAATACTGACCAAATCTCATCTACACATTAAATCGTCTGGATCTTTAGGCATGGCTTAATCCTCCCCCCAGCTCATCTCCACCCCTAAACCCTTGCAAATTAATTACCATTCCACTTTGCATTCCAATAATTTCCATTTGATAGCACTTGCATGTTTTTGCAGGCATGAATAGTCATGAGCTGTACATGCCCTCACAACAGACTAATAGATAACAACTGGTTGCATTTTTTTTTTCCCAGGACCCGCAGTATTTTTATCTTTCTTTTCTATTTTTACCCAGGCTTGAGAGATAACGTCCATCTGCTTCCTAATGTCCCCACTTCTTCGTTCAGCTTCTTCCAAACACCAGTTTAAAACCCATGTTTGCGCTCTCTGAACTTCCCCTCATTCTCTCCCGGTTTGCTTCAGCAGATGAAACAAGAGGACAAGCATTGGGCCTTGTTTTCTTTTTCTTGGTGGAAAGGCATCTCAACAGGCTGGCTATTGACCACATCCACCAGGAGAGGGAGTGGGTCAATGTAACTAAAAGCAGGGGACCATTTTGGAGCACTTAACTATAATCAGTAAATGTACCCAGGTTGCAATTAGCACAGGGCCACCCTGAGAGTGTTCGTTTTGCTCACAGGTTTTTTTTTTTTTTTTTTTTTTTTTTTTTGGCGCTTCATTCTGCTCCACAGGAACCTTGTAATGCAAATAACACTCTTCACATTCAGCTTAACAAAGAGGAATAGAGGTGGGGCTTGTGCTGTGTTTTTGTGGTATTTGTTTCCTATGTTTGCCTGAAATGATTTAGCTGTTTCTTTATTGATAAATTACATTTTTCTATTTATTGTTTGGAAACATTTTCAAAAACTAGACTCTAATGATAAGACCATTCTGATGGCTGTCATCCGCAGAACATTTTGCACTGCAGTGCATCTTCAACTATCAGTTTTGCATCTTAAGACTTGTCTTAACTTCTCATTATTTTAGGCACATACTTTTTTTTTTTTTTTTTTGCAGGTATGGACCTAAACAACTGATTTAGAAACAGGACAATTCTTTTGTAAACCTCAAAACAAACAGAAGACAGAACAGAAGTGTGACAAGTCGCTGGTGCCCTGAATTGAGTCTTTCTGTGCACCGATACACTCCACAAATCATTTATGATTCACTGCACTTAGTCATGCTTTCGCTAGCATTTCCCTCTGCCCTGTGAAGAAAAGGCAAACAAAACAGACTGACAGAAGAAGAGACAAACAAACAGGCCGCCTTTTTAACCGATGCTGGCATTTCATTTCAGAACAGGTGCTGCAGCTATGATTGATTTGAGCTGCAGTGTGTGTTTATGATTCAAAGAGGGACGCCGACCCATAAGAGGTGCAAATGAGTTTACAGTCGAGTTCGTTCCTACCACAACAATGCTTTTTTTTGACGCATTCGAGAACAAAAGATTCAACTTCGTCAGCAGCATGGGCGCCTGCGATGTTCGTGAGTACAGATAGCTTTGAGACACATAAACCTGTTAGCATACATAAACACACATAAAGGAGTGCACGATAAGAGTCTGACCTCCTTTCTCCTTAACCACCTGTTGATGCATGACATGAAAACAACAGATGAATATTTGTATGTTGTTTGCAGGTATAGAACTCTAGAAGGAATTTTAAAAATAAGTTCATAAAGTGACTAAAACTTAAAAAAAAAAATGTATCTTTGACATTAAATGCATCTCACAGCTTCAGGGTTCTCTGAATGTACTTAATCCTGCTAATGCAAAGCGTATAATCAAACATTCAAAAACTTCACACAAATATATACTGTGGCATATTTTGTACTAAAGCTCTACCCTTGCAGCCAGCTGTGATGGATGAGGCTTTGAGATCGTCTTTGACTCCAAGATGTGATGATTGAAATGCCAGGCAGATCTGCATGCGGGACAAAAGGTCAGAATAGAGGAAATTAAAAAAGGAAGGGAGGGATAGAAAGAAGTAGAACGTCGCAGGCTCACGAAGGATGACGAAGGATGGAAAGTTGCAAAAAGAAGCACAGAGGTTAGGAGGGGACAAGGCATAGGATTGCTAATGTGAGGTCACTGCTGCTTTCTCAGCTGCTTTTCTCTTCAACCTGAGCACAAAGTCAGAAACTCTTCAAAAACTTTCCTTCGCATACTCTTTGAATCAAAACACACCCAAAAACCTCATCTTTGTTTCTCACTTTGAATTTGTCACCATGGTGACGCCGAATTAGTTTGGGACTTTGGGCCCTTGGAGACTTTGTGCACTTCTAGCACCTACATGTGTTATGTCAAGAGCTTGGCAACCTTATTGACACAGAATGGATGAAAGGAATGAACTTTTATGAGTTTGTCAGCCTCATTCTATCTTTTGTCATTGGAACATGTTTGAAAGAACCGGAGCAGCCTCACTGCGTACGGCTTGATCGAGAAAAGAAGGTGGTTTAAAAGAAGCAAACATTTTACGACTATGACTATGACTCAAAACTTATATTAATAGCCTGTCATTGGTACAAAAAAAAAAAACTATATTTCTTCTGTGCAGAACAGGAGCACAGATGTACAATGTACACAGCTGTTAACAGGCTGCAGATGAAAGCCAATTTGGGTTTCTTTGTGTAGCCGAAAGCTTCAGTTGGACCATAGATCCCCGAGGAATAAAGACAGAGGGGAACAAGGAAAAAAAAGAGGAAGGGATGGAAAGCAAAAAAGGGAGAGGAAGGTGAAAAGAGAAGGAGTTTGGGATTGGTGTGGGGGGCTGGGATGGAGGAGGTTGATAGGGTGTCCAGGCCCACCTGGGCAAACAATAGAAGTGAGATGAGAGTGTGGCTCAAGGGCCCTCCCTGTCCCTAAGGTGCACAGCTGTCGGTTGGGGGGGGCAGGAAGGACGATCAAAACAGCCCTGTTATAGTTCAGGTGTTGAACCTGCGAAGGCAAATGAACTTTTTTTTTTTTTTTTTACCAGAGCCCGCGTTACCATGACGACTTCAGAAACAGCAACTCTTTTTAAAACTCGAGAAGTGATGCATGTTAATGTTCATTCATGTCAACACAGCACGCAACAAAAAGCACAGAAACGCGTAAACCCTATTAAAAGATACAAGGACGTTTAATTTGTCACCTAATTTAAATGCATTACCAACTCAACTAAGAGCGCTTTTATGCGCCTTATTTGTATGTTGGAAGTAGCTTGCGCAGGAGTTCCACATTTGTGTGCTGTACATACTCAATGCAAAGTACTCAGCTTGAAGACGTGCTTCTCAGGAAGCTGCAAACCCTCACAGGAAATTTTCACACTCACAGCTATTTTTTAATAAGTCATGCCACTAAAGTTCAAGAATAATACTCGCAGCTTGTCTTTGGTGACTAGTCTGCTTAAAACCAGTATAATGATGGAAATGTGATCATAAAAGTAAGTACAGTAAAGGAAAAATAATGTATGCATGCAAAGTACTGTACAAGAGTAACTGTTTATTATAAAGATGATGAGCTATAGACTCTGGTCGTAATGAAAATCGTTGGATTGATGTCGCTGCTGTCTTGCTTTGTTTAAAGTGGTGATATAAGATATCCAGTTATGCTGATGGAACACACCTAAAGATGTTTTGATGTCTAAGTTCTTTTTCAGGTCAGTGAGGGGATTCTTTGTGCCAGATAGCAGGCTTTTAAAATATAGATGTCCATATAGTAAAAACTAGGGATGCACGATATTGGATTTTTGGCCAAAATCCAATATGCTGATATGTTCAAACTTATTTGGCCGATAACCAATACCAATACCAATTTCTTTTCTTTTTTTTTTAGACCTACTTACAGAGACTACATAGCTTTCTCTGCTGTGGAATTAAAATACTACATTATTCTGCATGGTCTTTGTCAGTTTGGCCTGCTACCAAATACAGATGGCAAAAAGGGGACTGAAAATGATGTAACACTTCAACTTAGATTATGTTTAATGTCAAGTTTATTCATGACATTTACTCTAACACAATGACAACACTCGAACAGTTAAAGTTTGTAAATTTTCACAAATATAAACTCAACCTCTTCACAAGAGACAAGTGAAAAGTGCATTAGTAGTGCATTAATAGATATACATGACAGTTTCTTAAACAGTGCCTTTTAAATCGGTGAGTTATTTTGATGGAATGGCCGATGTTCGATATTTAACTTTATTGCTAATATCGGCTGATGCCGATACCATGCCGATAATATTGTGCATCCCTAAAAATAATTATTGATCAACTTGTGCTTGACAGGAAAGATAGTTTTATAATTTATGCATGTTATTGTCTGCTTTTTCTCATTATAAAAGGGTGATTAGATTATCAAATTATAAACTGGTTTGTTCATACTAAAAGCCCTAAAAGTTACTCCAGAGTAAGTTTTTTGTACAAGGGTACAATTTATATGAATCCAGGTCAGGCAGCTTGGGTACGAAGTGATGACTAGGAAGAAAACATTTTTTGAGGACTTCTATTTTTTTGCATTTAGAGTCAAGTCAAAACAGTTCCAATATGAATAAATATTGTAATTTCAGTGGATGAATATATCTGTAGTATAAGTTGATCTATTAAGGTATTCATTTTGATTGAATTAACTAAATGTGTTTTGTTTAGGGAGCATAAAATAAAATGTCCGTACAAAGAGCAGAAATGTGAATCTGAAGGACACAAACAGTCTGTGTGGACATTTAACTCCTGTCCGTGCAATATTTCCTGCCTCGTATCTGTACACAGTGGGAGAGTTACAATGGATGATGATGTCTTAGTGTATGGAAGGGGGGTCTGTGTATTAGTTACTAAAAATGAATGACGACCCAATTACTGTCCCACTTCCCCACTAGGAACAGATGGTAAGATTAGACATACACCAACAGCCTCCCTTGTAAGCTCTGAAAACAGCATCACATCACACACACACACAGCGAATACAACTGACTTCATGGAACATACAACAGAAGGTTAAATACAAAACAAACACCATGATGGTGTTTTTGAAGACCCTTACATGAGTAAAACATACATCAGCTTGTACAAAAATAAAGTTTCTCACATTTAAAAAAATGAACACTACATTGGACAGCATGTAAGCACCTCAACATGGAAAAGTTAGCAAATATTTGTTCTTACTCAGACTTTAATTTACCTAAATTTGTTTAGTCAAACATTGCTCTTCACTCCAAATTTTGTTAAATTTAAATCAAAATCAGGGTTCCAGAAAGGTTAAAGAATTTGCATTTCCTGCAAAAATGCAGTGTGAATGCTTACTGCAGAAGAACTTGCTGAAAAACAGCTAAAATTAACACACACAAAAAATGCTGAAATTTAGCTAAAAATGTAGAATAAGCAGAAATCAGCAAGAAAAAGCAGAAAGAGCACAAAATTTGAAATAAGTGCAAAAATGTGGAATTAGCTGAAAAAGCTAATATTAGCATAAAACAGCTAAATATTAATTGAGATAATTGAAACTAGTAGAAATAAGCTGAAAGGAGCATAACAAGTTGAAATTAGCAGATCTAATTTAATTGAGCTGAAAGTAGCAGAAATTTCCATGAAAATTTTGAATGTATTTGAAAACAGCTAAAATTAACTAAAATATGCTAAAAAGCTAGCTAAAAGGTAGAACAATATTAAATTAGCACAAGAAAGCAGAAATAACACATAATTGCCCAATTGGGCTGAAATAAGCTGAAATTAGCACAAAAAAAGTGGAAATTACATAAAAAAGCTGAAATGTGCATGGTAGTTAAAAATTTTAGAAAAAAGCTGAAATTACCAGAAGGAAGTGGAGAGAGCACAATTTTTGGCTTAATTAGGCTTAACAAGTTGAAATGAGTGCAACAAATTTGGAATTAGCTGAAAAAGCTACAATTATCAACAACAAAAAAAACAGCTGAATAGTAGCTGAAGTAGCAGAAAAGGACGAAATTTGCTGAAATAAACTGAAATGAGCATAACAAGCTGAAATTAGAAGCCAGAAGTTAGAAGACGCACAAAAATATTCTAGTTAGAAGAGTGGATTTGAAAGGATCACAAAACAGCTGAAAATAGCTGAAAATAGCTGGGGAAAAAAGGTTTAAATTTGCTCACGGAAGCTGAAAGAAGCTGAAGCAGAACAAAATGTGAAAGGAGCAGTAAAAGATTGCAAACACATCTAAAGAATTGAAGGATGTAAAATGAGCTCAATTCATTTTCTATGAGAAAAAAAATAGCAGAAAAGGCTAAATATTTCAAAAAGCTAAAGTTGCACCAATACCAAAGGTCACAGCACTCTTCTTCTAAATAAGCTGAACATTGTGATGTCTGATGTGTTAATATAGCACAAAAATTGTGGAACGAGAAACATGCTGAAAAACATACAGAAGAAAAATGGATCACAACAGTGTGAGTACTTCATAAGCGTTCACAGAGTAACCGCTAAGAAGAGTAAGAACTGGTCCAAACATTCCCCTTGAAGCATGAAAACAGTCCTCATTGGCTTTCAGACCTGGCCAGGTTCATGCAGGGATCCGTTAGTGCCGTGGAGGAGTTGAAGTACTCCCTGGCAGCAGCCAACACCAATTCCACGCTGTTGTCATAGGCCACCTTCAGAGCGTAACCTTTTCCCCGGAAAGACAGGCTGACAGGAACATCCTGACCGACCTGGAAACATAAATAAGGGTGTAGAGATCAATAGGAATAGCAAATTCATTAGAAGCAAAATTTTGGAGAAGCCAGAGCTGGCAGTGTGAGTTGCCATGAAGGAGAGTTGTATTCAATATACCTTGGAGCAATGCATAAACTGTCCTGCCAGGCGGATGTTCTCCACGCGGCTGGAGCACAGCAGTGACTCGACAAAGACCTGACACAGAATGTAAATTAAAAAAAAAGATTTAATACAGGCAGGACTCATCTGTGACTGCACTAAAGTTGTACCCCCGTTTGGCAGGCGTCATTCTTCATCTGTAGGTTCATCTTGTGATTTACAGACCCAAGTTCTGTTTGCTGACAGTAAACTCAGACACACTGTTGCATACATTTTCAAGCTCACTTCTAGTACAAATCTGAGTACTGTACATTTTGTAGGTTTTGTAATATTGTTGAGCAGTGATACCTGATGACACGTCTCTGGTTTCAGACAAGTGTAGGCGTTCTGCTGCATATTGAGAAGGTCCTCCAGGAGCCCTCTCCACACTGCCTCACCAACCAGAGGGGTTCTGGGCGCACATGCAAGCATCAAACGTGCTCGTGAGCTCAGGCTTTTCTTTGACAGCTTTCTGTTCATTACTGTGGTTCTTGCAAAGTTCTTACTTGCGGCCCGTGTGACGGCACAGTTTGACCATAAGCTGATGGGCCTCCTCTTCACTGTTCTGGCTGTTCTTCACGTATGAGATGGGCTTCTTAAGGCCATGTTTCTCCAGCACCTCCACCACACTATCACACACCAAAACAGATATATCTTCCATCAGTATACAGTGGATTAGTGCTCAAATTAAGAAAACTGCAGAAATATTTGCCTAAACTTTCATAGCAAATAACTTTCATTCCAGATCATTTTGTTTTTGTTATTCTGCAGAAGACTGGAGAAATGCTGAGTGTTCTGCAGTAATTATCTTATTTAAATCGCTACAAAGTTTTATTGCTCTCCCAAACACATTATGATTTAATGCACGGTCTCATCAGAAATTAAACAAGTTATTTTACTTAATAAAGAGTTTGCCACAAACTGTGTGAAATATAAATTAGGTGCAGAGAAAACAAGGTTGAGACTTTGACTACTGTGGCTGTAAAAACAAACTAATTTGTAGTGAAAGTACAATTCCATGAAGAAATTTGCATCACCCTTGGGCTTGCTTGCTTAAGTTTCAAACAAAGATCTCACATGATCAGTCAGTGTTTAAAGTGCGAGTTGGGGGTGGCCTTAAGCTACTACTGGTACCACACTAAACTTGAGCTCAGTATCTGAAAAAGGAACCAAGTTATAGTCATTATTGTGTTTGATCATGCCAATCAGCAGTGGCAGCCATCTTGGTTGGTCAAAAACTAAGAGCTTTATCATGAAATTCACTTGTTTATATTAAAAACAGAAGGTTATTCTTAAATTGTGGGTTTGTTTAGTGCAAATAGAAACAGAAAGCCAATTTGCAGTTTAAATGCTAAGAGGAAGTTTCTCATTTTTCACATATACTGTATAATGTTCTTGATTTCCAAAGTTTAAAAGAGTAAGACTTGAGTCCAAAAACTTACTTATGAATGAACATTTAACGCG
>JARVLU010000002.1:17466479-17492147 GCA_031762415.1 Simpsonichthys santanae | reverse complement strand
CACAGCACAGTTGGGATTACAAGTTCTTTTGATTTTTTTTTTTTTTTTTTTTGTTTAAAGCCGATGCAGAACTACATCATTAGATATCAGGATTTACGGCTGCATTATTTTTTTATTCTATGTATTTTTAATTAAACAAAATTAGCTTCATTTAAATAAACCTGTATTTCACAACACTTAGAACAACTTGTACAATGAAATATTTATAAAAGCTGATGTCAGTCGATTAACCGGTTTATGCCTAGATGTGACGTGTTGCTGTGAGGCAGGAGGACGAGCTGAAAGTCTCACCGTTAAAGCACTGGATCCACTTCCTCCTCTCATCTCTCTGGCCTCCAACATCAAACATGCTGCGGGGGAGACAAAATATCAAAATGCTGGGTCAGAGCTGGACAGAACAAACCCGCTCACTGCTGCCCTCTTCTGGACACAAACACAGGCACTTCAACCCCTCAATGTTGGTAATAATACTGTTACAAAAAAGGAAGGTCTGTACTGTATTTGTTTGGACAGAGGTCTTGGTGACCCGGTCTGGATGTTTAAGTCACCAGAGCTAAATGACTAAAGCAGACCCATAGCTTCTTCAACAGTTCCTCAGGATCATCCAACGTGATACATAGGCCCGTTTGAGATGATACAACGAGGCGGTTTGTTGCGTCTGCGAGCGCAGAGAAGGATTATGACATCAAAACGTTTTACACAATCAGCCACTCTCAGAACTGAAAAAAGTGGAATCTGGCCCAGAAGCCTCTCTGCAGTCAGTCTAGGAACGATGACGCGATTTTCCACCTCAGCTTCCGGACGTCCAGTGGCTTCTGATTTGTTCGAGGAAACCGACTTTTGACATTTCAGGCTCCGAACACGAGGCTAAGGTAAATATAGCAGCGATGCCCAGCAGGGCATTCCAGTCTGTGACCGTTCCGTAACAGAGATGTAAAAATAAAAGCAAACTACTGGAAAACGCCTCAAGAGACTCTTTTTTTTTTATTTTTAAAGCGGGTGACTTGAGTTTGGAAACATTCTTGCATGACCTGGAACGTAAACGCAGATGATGACGAGGAAGAAGAGCTGTTTGTGTTTTTTTTTCAAAGTAACTAAAAGAGCTAGAGGAACAAAAATACAACACATTTTAATGTTAGTCATGCTTTACTTTAAAAACAGCAACTGTATATTTTAAAGGATCCACAAATATCCCAACAAACTGCAACAATGGTGTATTTGTTATTTTTGTTGTGTATTTATTAAGGATGCACGATATTGGATTTTTGGCTGATACTACCAATACCGATATTTTTTCCTAGACTTAATTACAGAGACTACACAGCTTTTTCTGCTGTGGAATTAAAATACTACATTATTCTGCATGGTCTTTGTCAGTTTGGCCTGCTACCAAATGCAGATGCCAAAAAAGAGCTGAAAATGATGCAATGCTTCAATTTGGATTATGTTTAATGTCAAATTTATCCATGACATTTACTCTCTCTAACACAATGACAACACTTGCACAGTGCACATTGGTAATTTTTCACAAATCTAAACTCAATGGCGAGCGAGATGTCATAACGTTGTACTGGCGCTGCAGGCATCCTTGTCACTGGGCTGTCATACAAAAACAGTGCCATATATATATCTATATATGTATACATATATAAACAGTGCCTTTTTATATCGGTGAGTTATTTTGATGGAATGGCCAATGTTTAACTTTATTGCTAATAACATCATGCTGATAATATTGTGCATCCCTAGTATAAACCTTTGAAATGTACTGTTGTTAGTTGGTCAAACTGATAAATTAAGTGGCATAAAGAACTTGGAACAAGCACTGTTATGTTGGAAAGGATGTAATTAGCAACATCCAACCTTCCCATTGTCTACTTTGGTTTAGCAGCTTTTGTTCTGATTTATACTGATGAATTTATCCCTTTTTTTGTTCATACATTTTTATCTTGTGCTTTATTTCAGTATTTCTGCCTTCTTTCCGCTTTGTTATTTACAATCTTGCTGTTTTGTCCCCCCAGTGGGCTAATATACAGTGTCTTAATGCTCTTTTGGTGCCTTCCATCTTGTGCTCCCAATAACCATATGAACTCTGCAGACAATCTGACGCTCCTTGCTCATAAAACACAGGGATTAGGCTCTAAGGCTCAGCAGCTAACCACATAGAGAAGGTTTATTATTTTCAAGTCATGTTCTTTATAAAATTTAGCTACGCCATAGCTAGAATTGTGCCACAAATTGCACATTTTGTGTGGCACTCAGTCGTGTCTGAAGCAATGAGTTTGCCAGGAACAGGGTAAAACAATCTTGGATGTTGCCACATTCCTAATGCTAACCTTTTAAATATTTAACTAAGATTCAATACAGGAGTAATTATTTTTTCCCAAACAAATTAAGCCTAAGGCCGAAACCACAAGCCATCTGATATGCCACGGCGATACTTTCTCATTCTGTCACAAGGTGCTATTAGTTGTTTTAAATTATTTATCAGGCTTGGCTGAAATAGGATTTTCTTCAAACCTATTTTATGACATGCACATGGTTTTAAATGAATACAAACCAAGAATCATAATACCAAAAAGCAATTTTTATGAAAAGCTCCTTGTGTTGGTTTGAACAAACCCCTGGAGATGTCCTTCTGCGAGGAGACAGAGAGTCAATAAAAGTATGACAATGCTGATGTAAATTATTTGAACAAAGCTTCTGTTTGTTTCCCCAGATCCAAACAAGATTGTATGACATCAGCAAAAATAAAACCTCAACGCTAAACATTTTTTTTTTTTTTTTTGCACCGGTAAACATCAAGCAATTAACCTTTTGTACTCATTCCACAATTCCCAAACACTTACATTGTTCAACTGAAAACTAGACCTGTGCTATGTGTAATTTATACCGCACATGTCATTATTATGAGCTTAATAAAAACATTTTTTTTAAACTCATCCAAGTCCTATTTAGAATTTATTGCTCTATAATGAAAATATATAATATTATCAAATGGAATCTAAGTCACAAAGCAAACAGCTTTCTGACACTATGAGTATTGCTGAAAATAGTCTAAATGGTAAAAACAGAAGCTCATTTCATATTTCATTTGTAATAAAAAACAACATTTTTATAGAGCAACCACTGTCACTATGAATTTGAATTGTGTTCAACAAGCCTATCGTACATTCCCTGTCAAATGAATGTATTACAAAGTGACAGAATGGTGGGACATAAAATCACGTAGGCACATATTTTAATGGTGGTTACATGAGAAGTGAGCTGTTTTAATGAGCAGACATGATATTAAATGATAAAATGATCAACAGCATCATACAGGGGTCACTAAAGCCTCTATTTTTTTCCCTAAGGTCCCATGGTAGGCTGAGCTCTTGAGAGCGCTGCCCACTTGGCTCCTGCAAACTAGCCAAACTATTTAACCTCATATATGCACATTAGCAAATTCCTGCAACTGAGAAAACAGATGCATCTGTTTTGTTCAGCTGAACACTTCATGGGAGCCTGCATAGGCCTCTGCACACCAGACTTTATCTGTCACAGTGGCACAAAGTCCAAACATACACACATAGCCACGACGTAGCAAATTGCAGTGCCCTGCCAGGCCTCCCGAATAGATCAAACTCCCCCAGTTTCTCCCCTGCCCTCTGTTTGTCCCTCTCTCTGACTGCTATCAACAATCTCTGTTTGTTTCAGGCTTTATAACACTCCCCCTCTGTAATCACACCACTTTGAACTGTATCCCCTAACTTGCAATAAATTAGTAAAATCAGGGTCCCAAAATGAATGGTTTTTTTAAAGCACATCTTTATTGCTGTTGCTGCATATTTCCCATCTTGGTGTTAGCTTTTAAATATTCATGTAAGTGAACGGAAGAGGTGATGAGGCGGGTGAAAGAAAGGTGAGGGGAGGCGAGAAAGCAGAGTTAAAAAAAAGAAAAGGAGTGGGAAAGAGCCGAGGCAGCATACGGTGGTGGGGGCTACACATTTCTGGAGCTCCCTGTGGAGGGATAGCGGGCATACAGGAACGATGGAGGTAGGGGATCAGCAGGCAGCCTCATGATTTATTTAGACCCAAGGGCACCTGTGCCAGTCAGCCGCTGATTGCAGCCATCACCCTGCCAAATCAATTGATGCTCAAACCTCATAGAAAATAAACATATTTGTGGCACTATGAATATACACTCACTAAAGTAAGAAGTTTAACGTTCCTGGTAATTATTTTCAGATTTAATGCAATTGTCACAACAAACTCTCAAGGATGGGCATTTCCTTAACCTACCGCTGTCCGATTTCACCTTGCTGTGTTATGTAGCAACTCTCCAAACACATAAAAGGTTGAATAAGTTACGACTATATACGCGTTACCAGCACTTGCTAAATACCCCAAAAGCTTAGGTGAGGAAAAAGCCTGTGCTTCAAGTAAGCCAATCAATAGAGTGTTGAGACTGCAGCCTTAGTGAGTCGAGTGGGCAGCGTGCTACGTTTTATCAAGGCAGCTTAATTTCCGTCAGCTTAATGTCCTGGTTAATGTATGGAAATTGAACTGAGAATGAGAACAAAGACGGGTACATACAAAAAAAAAAGATGTGAAGCTTGGAAAGCTGAGTCTAAGGAAGAGCATAATGTCTTGTAATGGCAAGGGTGCAAGTGTATACGTATTGTGTGCACACCTGGGTAGATTTTCAATGCAATAATGCTTGTAGCCATCACCTGGATGACAAAGTTCACATTCTTCTTGAAGAATTGCACAATTCTCACTCATTATTTGCCAAAGTTACATTGAGGGACAGACAACTGCATATGTCTAACCACGCATATGCTTGGCTACCGGTAGTTAATGAGCTTTGCTGCTACATGTCTCCTGATTGCTGACTGTTCTTTGGAGACACATGGAAGAGCTGCCTAGAGGCAAATTATAAATGAGAAGCAGGTTATTAGGACTCTGTCGTGCATAGTAAGGTATTACACCTCCCATAAAGAGCATTATAGTGAATACACAGTGCAGTAATTAACGTTTCAGGGGTCTGCTTCTTATATGCGAGTTCTTGATAATAATCAATGGCCAAGCATCTACAGTCAACAACAGCAGGACCGCCCTGGGTTTGAGTGGTTGCAAGCTGCAAATATAAAGCTAATTATAAAACATCCCAAAAGTCAGCAGAAAAAGTAGCAGCATTAAAAAGCCACCCTGTCAGGCCGAAGCTGATGAACGTACATCTGCGTTAGGAATAATCCGGCTCTGGTTGGGAAACGAGTGTCTTGTTCCATGTAATGGCGAGGAATGCAAAACAAAAGCCCATCTTCACACCTCCATCCCTCACAGCTCCAGTTTCCTCTATTTTCTCATTTCTTGAGAATCTTCTAATAAACAACACCTGCACTATTGGCTGCACCGCTACCACTGAGCCAACCTGTCTTTCAGCCCTTTTCCTCTCCAGCAACCTGATCCCATCATTTACCTGCCTTTCTCTCCCTCCTTGGCGCATACACACATGCACTCTCGCACATGCTTCAGAGAACGGTAACTAATAGCAACCTCATTTGTTAAAACACCCCTTGATGTTTGACGGAAGCAGGGTAAATGTGCTGGAACGCCTGTCCTGTCTGTCTGGTTGTGTGATGCTAACAACAGATAGAGCGATATACAGACAGGTGGGGCAGAGACTCGGCTTACACTGAGACTTAGCCCAAACAGTGACTGCAGTATACCAAAGGGCGATAAAACAAGCAACATGTTTGCCCGACGTTTGAACTACGACATGCTTTATGAACCTTATTTCTATTAGTCACATAAATAAATATGCATTGAGACAATACAGAATGCAAAGAAGCTGATTTTGTGAAGCCCCAATTTTCATTTTTGACAATACTCAAGCAAAATCCACTTGCAATTATTGGCGTCATCAACAAGCCCAATCCACCCTCTCCGATGTGTTGAATCATTTTCTTTTCATCTCTGTCTAAATACAACTTTACCTGCACACATTAAGTTTCTGATTGTCAGTGCATGCTGTTCATTCATAGGTGTATGACATTTGTGATAGCTGCAGTCTAATAATATCCAAAAGCTGGGAAGTGATGACAAGTGTGTAAGAATGTAGCTTCAGGCTTCTGGGTTGTTAATGTTAATACAATTAATTAAGGAACTTCTCCTGTCTCTTTCCGTCTTATACCAATGAAGCAAGCCGCTGTAAAATAACAACTGCGAGAAAACGCAACAAATTTCATGCTCAACAATCCAGGTACCAAATCCAATAATTTTCAGTCAGGTCATCTGGACAGTTTATTTTTTATAGAAACATTTTGCCCTCTATCTGGAGGGCTTCATCAGTCAGAGGACTTCCATTAAACTGTTTCCCCACCAAGCAGTAAACACCTTAAGTGGACCGACCAGTTTGCTGGAACTAAGATGGTTTCTGGGGGCCGTCCTGTCCCTCGTCGACTCCTCCCAGGAGCTGTGAGAAAACTTATCTGCATGCATAAGGAAGTCTTTCATAAAAGGCATATACCGGTACAATGAAACAATGTTTTCCCCAAAACACTTTGATGACTATGGGAAAACTCTCAGGATACCTTTAGGACTCAGCACTTTGATTTATCTCTAAAAACAATGTTTGACACTGAGGGTGAATATGCACCGGTAGTCACTCTGGCGTATTTACTAAAGGGTAAACAATAAAGATGTTATAGGAAGGTTGAAAGAACAGTGACGGTTTCCTATTTTAAGAACAGTTTTATATTGCTATTGGACATTATTTGTTATTCCTGTGTTTTATTTGCTTATATTTGATTTTCAACCCTCACCTTTATTTGTAACTCATAATACATAATCCTATTCTGGGTTAAGACACCCCTGAGAACTGTGTCTAAATTAAAAAAAGACACCATGTAGACTTTGAACAAATGACACCCTGAACACATTTGTAGACATCAGCATTCTGTCTTTTAATAACAAGGTCTTTAAAAAGTTCCCGACAGTCACGCTGGGTGTTTCCTTTAATACTTGCAATTGTCTGCATGTTACATTTTCCCTTCACTACCAGCTGGAACCACAAGGCCTTTCACCAGCTGGACTGCCTCAGGAAACGGCACATAAACCTAAATAATGTCTAGTTGCAATCCAACAACCTCATGGCCTTAAGTAAATGAGATACTAAATACGACTAAAACGTCCATCTGGGACAAGACAATAATTCCTTTATCTGGCACAGGGTAAGCTTGACCTTTACGCTTACCTGTTACGTTATTAGCTATAAAGAAGGAGGAAGAGAAGCAGATGAGGGAGATAAAAGAAGCAGGGCCAGGGTTACTTTATATAATGATCTACTTAAAACAGCACAGATCATTTAAAATTTTTAAGATGAATGTGTTTAAAATGTTAGAAGACTGCTTGTATTAAAAGCCAGATGCATCAAGCGTAAAAGTCCTACAGACAGGCCTCTCTGACAAGGATAGATGAGCTCAGCTAAATGACCCTGTAGTTGCTAAGCACTGAGGCGAACAAAGTTAAAACTCTAAGCGCACTGAAAGCTGATCTTGTTTACCTTGAATACTGGTATTTTATTTGCATGAGTCAACCTTGCGAAAAATCCATAACTCATTTGCAAGGCTGTTACAGGACATGTATTGTCAACAGCAAAACAATACCTATGGCATATAAAATGCAAACAGCTGTTGCTATTATTCTCTGAGATCTTTTCATGAAGAAAAATAATAAAAAAAGTTTTATTCAAGAAAAATCAATACATTGTGGGAATATGGTTGTTGTTATGGCGAGTATAGATTGTCACAGATGCTGTTTTTCAGCGCTGGGTAAGCACACCTGTATGTAATCTCCACCCGTCACTGTACAAGCAACAAACCCTGCCCAGCTATTTATTTTATCTGTAATCATCAAAGATGGGACTTCATGTTTGATTTAAGCTTATGAACGTACTGTGAATTCATCCAACAGCCAAAGTGTGTTTGCTGTCCACAGCATGCAGTGCTAACACACCCATGGTATCAATCTCCAAGCTCGGTCTTTGAAATAAATAGTGAGACTTGCCTGGTTAAAGCGCACACACTGTTGACACATAATCATTATGCAGCTCAGAAAACCTGAAAACACACGCGCTCACAACTCTAGTTGGTTCAAATCGAGTTTGCAGAGTCCTTGGCAAAGACTTAGCGGCTGACAAATACATTTAGGTCATTTAACTTCTTTTTTTGTCTTTTCTGTTGCTAAAAGAAAATGGAGGGATGATCTTTCTGCCCACCTCCTGTCACTCCCATTAAAAACCAACAAGAATGTTTTATAACCTGTTTGTTGACTTACAGCAAAGAACAACATGCCACTAGTTGTGTTTGCTTTGGAAAGACATACTTAAAATGACATAACGGCAATGTTTTGAAGGCACGTACAAACCAATTTCGACATGCAATTCTCTTGTATTACAGCATAAGTTAAAAAAAAAAAAAGTTAAAAAATGAGGACAATCAACCAAAGATCTGTTAGAGAACTACACCTGCCAGGTGTAGACGCGTATTTTGGAATACGGAAAAAGCAGTTTAATTTAGTTACTGATCATCTTGTGCTTTACCACAAAAACAGGAAGTTGCTGTTTTCAGATCAGCTTGTTTTAATCGTCAATAATAAACTGTAATGAGAATGGACGTACAGCAAAACCCTTTTGACAACAGCTTAAAACTACTTCATACAGCAGAATTCACACAGTGCACTGATGATGAAGAGTAACATTTGGCAAATGTGTGTGTGTATGTGTAGGGGGATGAGCCTGCGTCAGTGTATGTGGTTACACCTGTTCTTCTATCAATTCTAGAACCAAACTTAAGAACCACATTGTCTCTCCATGCAGATACAGTCTTAACACTATCATTTTCCAGTTTCCCAAATTATGCTTTTTCTGACACTTACACACTGTTTGCCATCTGTAAAAAAGTACCTTTTTTAGGCAGTGGGAGAGAAAAAAGGGGTCTTCTCTGAGAGTCATCTGGTTCTCATGCAGGGTCTGCTGGTATGGATTACAAGCGCATATTACAGGAGAACTCAGGCTGACCCGTCATCTCTTTACCCAGGGAAATGGGAGCTAGTCAGTAACGGGGGGCTCAGGGTCTGGTGTGCAAAAGAGGGAATAGATGCCTATGGGCAGAATGCCACCTTAAATGATTAGTGCCCTTCTTCCACAAGAGAGTTTGTCGGGGAGCTTTTCAATGCACTTCTATCAACAACAGGAAACAACGCTTTTTATCCAAACCACTTCATGCAACTTAACAGCATCATTGTTATAACATCCCCTGTGGTCAGTTGGCTTTTACACGCGCTTCAGCAAGATGTGACCAACTAACTAAGCAAGTCCTCTATAATCATGAAAATAGCAGCAAACACATGATTGTTTGTGTGCTATTAAACACAATAAGCAGCTGGCTACTTTGCAAGCCTTTGAGTTTTACTGCCCGCTTTAACATTAAATAGAGCTTCTGGGGTATGCACAAGAAGAAAAAAAAATACAAAGCTGGAATGCAAAAACAGTTTAAGTAGCAGCTCGTGAGATTGGCAGCAAATCTGAACGTTTTATAATTAGCTGACCAATGACAACATTCCCATTGAAACAGCAGTAACTCAAACAAAATGCTAAAACACAAGACGTACTGTGCAGGACAAACAGTGGGTCAGTAACATGCCTCCACACTGGATGAATGATTAAAAAAACAAGACTGCCACATCTATTTCAACCCAAGATTATGTTGTGAACATTGCTATTCTTACCTGTAGTATCTGGACTGAAGGTAAGTGGAGCAGACTGCTTTGGAAACATGGCTGGCTGAACCAAAGTCAATGACTTTAACCCTGTAGGGCTGTCGAGATGGTTCCACAAGCATGATGTTCTCTGGCTTCAGGTCCGCATGGATCAACCCAAGGCTCTTCAGTTTCATAAGTGCTGTGGCCACCTGCTGAAGCACGGGTCTGATGTACTTGAGAGGCAAAGGACTGAACTTGTTCTGTTTGAGGAAGTCGTACAAGTTCTGTTCCAACATCTCAAATACCAGGCACGTATGGTTTTTGTGCTGGAAGCACTCGTAGGCCCTCACAAAGTTGTAGTCATCTGCGCTCTCCGTGCTGAGACGTGCCAGGATGCTGACCTCAATCTGGCCCTGCCGTGCATAAGAAGGGTGGTTCTTTAAGATTTTAATGGCCACTATCTCATTTGTTCCCCTCTTCCAGCACTTAACCACCTGTCCAAAAGTTCCTCTTCCCAAGAACTCTAATACTTCGTAAGTATTGGTCATGGAGCAGAGCACCTCGTGCTGAACCAGCTGGTAGTCTCCCTCATTATTGGAGCCACTGTTTTTGGAGGTTGCAGTGGAAGTGGCAGTGGCCACTGTAGCCACTGTGGCTCCGCTAGTTCCTCCGTTCTGAATCATTCGTGGGCCGTGTTCCTCGATGAGCTGCACGCTGCTGTTGTTGTCAAGCTCTTCACTCTTGCGTTTTAGTCCACATCGCTGGTAAGTGTCTAGAAGACTCACCGTGCTGCGGCGTGTCAAGTTGTGAACGCCAACTCCGCTGCCCAAGCCACTTCCACTTCCACCACCACTGCTGTTGCTGCTGCTGTTGCCTCCACCACTGCTGCCCAACAGAGAGCCGATGGCCCCTGAAGTGCTGCTGGCTGAGGCCACCACAATGTGGCCAGCACTGGCTGGGAAGAAGAGAGCCTGCTCGTAGGGCAGGGTGGAGCTGGCAACCTGCAGGGAGCTGTTGATGCCAAGGGCACCACTGGTGGTCGATACGTTCTTGCTGCTGTTGTGGCTGTAGACTTTGCTGTGCGTGCCGTACCCTGTCATATCCCAGTTACAACTCTGCTCCACCTTGAGTTTCTTTACGCTAAAGAAGGCACTTGACTGGAGAGTGTGAGGGGAGAACACTTGCACTTGCGAGGCCATACCTGTAACAAGAGGGAACAGAGGGGGGGAGTAAAGGGAAAGTGAGAGGTTAGAAATGTGAGAGAGAGTGAAACATGATGAGTTGTCACAAGCTTTAAATAAAAACAGCCTGGGTCATAGCAGGTCATTAAAACAACATATATATTTATAGCAATGCATCATGTTAAACCCTTTATTATTAATAAAACATTTTGAAATAAGTAGTGTTTTCATGTTCATTAAGGATTTTTGTAAAATATTGTTTTATAACTAAAAAAAAAAAAGATTCAGCAAGCAGATTAGCAAATTTAAATTCAATTGTACTCATTGGTTCACGCAGAGGAAATGTCTTTTCCCCACTGTTCCCATCAGCAGTTCTGTAAACAGGCTGAGCAAATATTAAACGAGTACTATTTCACAGAACCTTCCACAGAAAAAAAAAAAGAAGCATTCTAAAATAATTCCTAAAAAATAGACTGACAAACACAAGTTTCAGGGATTTTTTAAATAATTTTCCTACACCCATAAACAACCCTGCTTAAGCAAGGATTGATACACAATTATAACCCTGAGGAAAGTTGAGAAAAAAAAAATTGATGTTCCGATAACTATTAAAAAAAAAAAAAGGACAGGGGCATTGAACTCCTGCACAAGCGCGGCTCCTGAAAACAAGAAAACAAAAGTAAAACAGCAACGAGGCTGTACTCTGAACTCTTGGGAACAAACTGCCTCAGAATAAGCAAACGCTTCTCCAAGCAAACAACTGCCCAAAATAGTCCCTTTCTTTATCTCTCTCTTCACAAACAGCCAGGCATCTCTGTAACATGGAAATGATTATCACAGCACCAAAAAAAGATTATCCGAACACGTGGTCATAGACAAAATGCTACAGTTTTGTGTCAACTTAAAGTAGTTTTCTACTACCAAATTAAGAACTTCCAACGGGCTGTATGCTGGTGAAGTTATCCAGGTCATGATAAATCCAAAAAAAGTGTTTAAAGAACAAAAATCCTGGACTTTAATTCTGAAGCTGAAGACGTTTCACTTCCCATCCAGGACTTTATCAATTCAAAACTGAATTTTGAATGGCTAAAGCCTCCCGTACGGGAAACTGTTTCAGATTAACTCTTTTCTTTGTGTCTTCCAAATGGCCATTTCAACGCCGGCAGATACATTTAGGCTTTATAGTAAATGAAATGATTAACAGTTTTAAAAACATCCCAGTCCTGTGCACACACACAAACCTCAAACACTGGCCTAGTTGGGCTTTGACTCACTAGTTATCTCTCTGGTCATCTGGTCTTAGCCTTAATGCAGTGGGATTGGAGCTGTATTTTATATCAGAGGATAAGGGCTTACTGAATGTCTGGCCAATGTTCTACTGTAACTGATTTAGTGCAGCTTTTACATGCTTCGTGTACCAATTAATGCATTTAAATCCCAGTCATGATATTTACACATCTGTGTCCTGAAGAATCATTAGGCTGTAACTTTATTTTTCTTTCTTTAAGCAGGAACGTCTGCTCACTTTATGTCTGGTATATAGCTATGTCTCCTCCTGAGAGGTAATGAAGAACGTCCGCTGGGCTATTAGGGGCAAGGCTCTCTGCTAATCACATAAGCCCTGAAGGCCAGATGTCACTCCTTGGATTACCGATTCCTGCGCCTGGACTTTACGCTAAAAATAATTTGAAAGATGCGTTACGTCACAGAACAGCGTCAACAGTGTGTGACCGAGACATGACAGGATAATCACAGGCGCAAACTGGTGGACAAAAGGATGTATGTAGACACAGAGCCAGCCTGTTTCTCTTATGGAAAATTCCAGTGCAAGATATCTGCCAACATGATTACAGATACAGTAGCTCTGGTTTTAAAATGCCAGGCTGCAGCTAGCTGCTCTTTGAATTTTGTATCACACACATTCCTTCACCACTCTAGTCACTCATTGACTTTATGTCAGTTTCAACATTGTGGTCAAAAAGTGTTTAACGTTGCTTGCAATGAATTAAGGCCATGCATGTATCTTAACTAGGGTAAAGCTTTAAAACAATGTAAACCAAAAAAATAAAAAAAAACAACTACAGTATTTCAAATGCATGAGGAAGTGTTGAAAATTATTTTTGACTTGTTGAAAATTTGACCAAAAAATAAATAAAAAAAAAGCTACACAAACGGCAGCACAGTTCTGAGCCTTGTGCAGGACTCAGATAAGTAATTAAATGAGCTAAAAGTAAGAGGTCAAATGATTGGAATGTTATCTCATGACAACATTCACAGGCAACAATGTGACCAATTATACTTCACTGGGAAAGTGGCTCTGGTGCTCACGAGTCGTGCAAACTTAAGGTTCAGACATATTTATAGTCACCAAATCTGAAAAATTAAACCTTCTGTAGTGTCAGAATATCACAACCTAAAACAAAATCATTTGAACGTGTTTTATTGGAGTTTACTTGAACTTATGAGTTTCATGTCAAGCACAATCTGCAAAGATCCATTGTTTTACATTTACAATGGTGGAATAACTTCAATAGCCAAAGTTTTCCATTTAGCATACCTAAAAGGAGCATTGTGCGTCCCACACTGCAATTAAGCATACCAGAGATGCATTTCCCTCTGTTCGGAGGCAGCACGTTGAAATGATAATAGTCAATGTTTTCAGAGAGATTACCTCTCTGTCAGGGGTTGCTAATCTCCTTTTTGGGAGGATCAGGGTCATTTTGCATGTCATGTAAGGGTCAGAGATGGACTGAAAATGAGGGAAGGAGAATAGAGCTTGGAGAGCGAGGTCATGAGTGGTCCTCACATTGTTGCCTTCGACTACCGGTACTTCTGTTTGCCATCTTTTATTAAACCTGTCATTATCGCTGGGCTGACAATGTGGCAGCGCTATGGTGAAAACAGCTTTAGACACCACCAAATAAGCAAAGTATAATGAAAAATTTGCTTTAACATAAAACCCAATGGTAATGAAAGTCCTAATGATTTTACTTGACAATTCCCACTATCATAATGCAGAAAATATTCATTTTGAAATCCAAATAAAACTTAAAACTTGAAGGAAAAAACAGATTCAAACATGGGCTTTTTTTTTTTTTTTTACAATGGCTTTAGGTATACTGTTTTTAAGTCCATGTACTTAAATATACAGTATTTGGACAACTATTTCAGGTTTAATATCTACTTAAATAAATAATTAAAAAAATGTCTGATGAGTCTGTTTCTTTGGGCATCCCAGCATCTGCAGGACTTTGTAGGAGATGGGTGGGTGGGTCAAATTGGCTGGCTAATGAAATGACTTCTGACTGTCTAGACAAAGCATTATCTCACCATTCCCTCCTGAATATGTGTATGTGTGTGTGTCTGTTAGGCTTGTCACACTTGAGTCTCCTTTTCTCAACACCTGGCACTAACAGATAGAGGACAAACATGTAAAAAAGAACAGCATGAAGAGTATTATCGCTCTCTGTCATAGGTTCTTCAAGTATCTGCAAAAGCTACTGCAAAACGCATTCAGTTTGTAGTCTCCAAATCATCAGTAAGTCCCTTTACACTTTATAAAAGCAGATTTCTTCTTTTCTCATTTTTATAGATTCGTCCCATATGTATAAATGCAGATGTTACGGTCAACAAAAGCAGTGGAAGGGAAACTGTTGCAAGAATACAGAATATGAAGGTGAATGCAACAGCTAAAGTCCAACTCAGCAGAAACATACTGCCCATACAGAACAGTTCAGACTTTTAGTTTAGTCTCCTACTTATGTTTGGCCCTCTGTGGGGAAGCTGCATAGTCTTTCTCCGGTCTGTTCATCTCTCTCATCTGTGCATATTCATAGTTTAATGCATCATATGAGCCTGTGGTCAAATACAGTCATACAGGTTTCTGTTCCATCAGGCTTTGTTGCTCTAATTTGATACTCTGTTTGATCACTTGCAATTATCTCACCAAGAGCAAACATTCATTTAGCATATGGACAGACTAAAAAAAAACATATAGGAGACATGTTTTGCAGTTATAAGCAGGATATCTAAGCCGCACAGCATGTTGGCTGTAAATGTGGCACTCGCTCAATATTTTTTTCTGCGCCCCACCTGCCCCAATGGACCAGCCGCTACTGGCTAGCTGTGAGATAACATTATCAGTCACCGCTTGCTAAAATGCACATTTGTAAATGTCCTCATAAACCTACGCACAACTTGTACTTTTTTAAGGGGGATATACTACAGTACTATGAGTCCTAAAGTTGCAAAGCTAATATTTGTATTACACTGGATTAAAAAAAAAACTGCTACCCAGGACAACTGTCAGTAGATAAGGAGGCTGCAATTCACATTGTAAATGTGGCAATAAAAGGGCTGAAGTGAGAAAAACATCTGCCTAGTTTATACGGCCAGATCAGATGAACTATGTGGAGAAAGGTGGAGAAGAGGAGCGGAAGAAGAGTGGTACATTTACCAAGGGGGAACTGCAAGAGGGAGGTGGCTCTAGTTGTGGACGTTTTATTACTCATACCAAAAGTATTGTTGTCATATAAGTCAACGCCATCTGTTAACTTGAGTATTTATTATTTTTACATTCACTACATGCACGAAGCAGTGCTGCTTTGACTTTATTGCAAGCACAGAACTGAGCCATGCAGGGCCACACACAACCGATAAGCAGCCATTCTCCAGACTGCTTATCATTTACACACAGAGAGAGCAACACCCAACTACCTAACAATTCCTCATATGTCATTAGGGCTTATGATGACAGATGGACACAGTGTACTGCAATGAAATCAACACAGAAGACCTACAAGCAGGAAACAGAAACCTACAAACAATGGGAAGGATTTAAAAAAAAGAGTGCAATGTTGAGGGAAAATTTTATACGGTGGCAAATGATTTGAACTGAGCCGAAGCAGTATGGATTTTGTTGAGTGCAGTGCTGTAATATACACACAGTGCAGCGTTTTAGTGTTGATGTTAATGATGGCATGGGTTGGTACTTTTGCACCACACCTCGCCTTGAGGTTTAAAATGATAGCACGTCAGTAGGTATAGGACAAATGCCAGGAATATGTAAACAGAAAAGGAGATTAAATGTACGGTAACTGATGTTCAGACAGCAAACACATCATTGTGAGACAAACTCAGCGTCATTAACTGTTATTATCTGTTATTAAATGTTGTTATTTAATCGTCAAAGGAACAAAAAGTAAGCACTGTATGTTTCTTTTGACTGTTCCCTTCTTCAAGGGTCACCAGAGAGAGCAAACTCGCATGAAAGATTTGGCAATTTGTTCATTGACGGAACCTGGCCTCAAACCTGCAACCTCAGGATTACAAGACAGCGACACTGACCACCGAGCTACTGCAGCCTCTGCTTAAAAGGAACAAAAGTTAAAACATTTAAAAAGATTAGGATACAGACCTTAATTTTATTTCTAAAGGCCCCAGTTGCAAGAATATAGAGTTAAATGTTTAATGTTCACAATCAGTCTGTGGCCACGATGTGTGGAATTTACATACAGGTATTCTCCCCCATGCATTCATGGGTTTTCCTCAGAAAACATACGTTAGGTTACTTAATACCTACAAATTGTCACTAGATCTAAGTGAGCAAATGGATAATTGTCTGCCTCTGTCTCTTTGCGGACCTGTGATAGACTGATGACTTGTCCTGTACCCTGCTTGTGTCTCTACCTTTCGCCCAGTGACAACTGGAGATGAACACCAGCTCTCTACAACCCCAAACAGAAAAGTGGGTAAAGAAAACGGATGGATGGAAAACAGGCTTTGTAAAACATATACCGGTACTTTGGGTAGTTTTTTTTAAGGGACAACACCATCATCCCACCCATCCACCCTGCCCTGTCTCATGAAACATGGAGCACTGACTTTAGGCGTGTTCTTGAAGTCAAGGGTTGCAGTCTGCTGCTTCATTTATATCAAACAGACAGATGGACTAACGCCTTCTCTACTTAAAACGCTCACCTCCAACATAGATGCACAAAACTCCTGAACAAGAACAATGTAATTATGTAAAAAATGTGTGCATGCCAATAAGTGTGTAATCGTCTTGGCATTTCTGTGACTACATGCGTCTTCACTTGCACAACTAAACGACTACAATCTTTTCAAGGATTTCCAAAAATATTTGACAAAAACATCTTTGATATGTGATGACAGACAACCTCAAGCCACCACCCCAAAGAACACAAACTCACACCCAGTGGGATTAATGTTGACGCCCCACCCCTTTCAAACCCAGCAATGAACCCCAACAACAGAGGAACCAGTTAAACCTGATCAGACTTCTGAAAACCAATCATGCACAGCAGAGCCATCACTTCCTGTATTTCTGAAACACCCCGTGCATTCACTAGTCTAGCTTTTAAAAACAAGATTAGTTTTCAGGAAATGATTAAATGATCACAGTTGGGGGGAAAAAAAGGAACTTCTGTTCATCTTTAATTCATGCTACCCCTACATGTTGCTAGACTGTGCTCTCCCGTCTTCCCCTCTCCATTAAACAGGAGCTGGGATGATACTCAAACCTCTTCAGACGACAAGAATGTGTGATATGTCAAAGAAACATGTGAATTTGGTGTTAGGTTTTCAGATCAGACTGATCTAGACTGCATGCCTTTTCCCCCTATAAGATGCCTCAACATGTATTCATGCCTTCCTTCTCCAGGTGACTCATCAATTTGCATGCATAAAGTGTTTCAATTTAACTTCATCTTATTTTAAGCATTTTCCTACTCTAGCTTGTTTTCTTTGACAAAGTGAGTCCTAGCATTACAGTATATGTACCTAAGCAGCCATTAAAATAAAACAGTACCCATACAAACATGTGTGCTTCTAACAATTTATCAAGGCATATGTGTCCTTAATCTATCTGACTGTGCCATAAACAGGGCTGTTGAGTCCTTCTGGCCACAGAGCTAAGGTAATAAACATGGCTAGCCGACTCAGCCTTCTGTGTCTGATTCAGCGTGAAAATTGTGGCTTTAGCTGATTATATTTACAGTATCCTCTGTCACAAATAGCAGCAAAAAACAGAGAATGGATACTGTGAGCATGAATTTAACAGCCACATCCTGGGGTGCCACGTATGGGAGGTACAAATCTGAACAAACTTGCTTAAGTAACACCTTCAAATAAAGAATAAGAGCTGTGTTTCACAATAAACACGTAAAAACAAATGTATGAATCACACAAAACATGATGCAGAAACTATTTTTTTCTGACTTTAAGACAGTTTATATGATTTAAGACACTTTAAGCTCTGTCTTGTGGTAGCAGAAAAGGTTTTTGACAGTTGGAAGGAAAAAGTGGTTACATGATAATTCAGTGAAATGGATTAATGTATTGTGAGCTGATTTACAGTAAGTACAGTTATAAAAGGAAGTGGGGGTTTGGATCAATGCAATCAAAATCTTTCAAGGCAACTAAAACGGTTCACATCACAAAAAATGATACTATTTAAAGATGCTGTGTACATAAATGTTATGTCTATAAAACAGTTAACATTTTTTAGAGATTTTATGTCCTGTTGCATGCTCAATAATTCAGGTAGATAAATCTAACAAGGTTTAACAGGTCCTCTGGACAGATTCTTCTTTGTTGAAACATTTTCTCCAAAAAAAAAAAAAAAAAAAAAACTTATTCAGTCTGAGGAGCTGCAAGAAAACTTATAAACAGCACCTTCTCAAAGAGGAGCAAACAGTGTGTTGGTGACAGCCAAAACTGGCTTGCCTTGAATTTAACTCCATCGCAAAACTCTCATCTTGAGCAAACACAAAGGCAACAGTGGAAAGAAAACCTCCCTCATGAGGAAGAAACCTTTAGCAGGACAAGCAGCCAAATAAAGCTCATGACTAGATTCACCTACTGTCTTTTTTATTGAGGGCTAACGAGGTAAACGCAAAAGGCACAGCCTAAGCAAGGAAATGTTTTAGGGTATTTTCACACCTGATAGTCAGGTAGACTCGGATCTATTGAGGACCAATATTCATAACATTAGTTTACATTTTCAGCTGATGCAGTTTGCAGTCACACTGCACTGAGTCAATTGAGGCAACCTGCACCCGAACTACTGAAGGAAATGACACAAAAACCTCTGAAAAATATACTTCTTCTTCTGGAAATAAAAACAAAAACGAAGTGACATCAAATTTTAGCGGTTTCAGCATTTCTGTTTTGTCATTTTTCAACAATGAACTCAGCATGAGTGGAAGATGAGGCAGAAGACCATGGAGAAAGTTTCCTGATGCACGCTCAATAATCCAGGTAGAAAAATCTAAAAAAGTTAAGTGTGGTCCTCTGGACAATGTGGCTGACGGCTCCGTATGAGCTGTAGTCCACTTCCTGCTTTTGGAGCGGTCTCCGGTCCACTTGCATTCACACTTAGAACCACGCTAGAGTTCACTTCAAACGAACTGACACCTAGGATTTTAGGCAGAGCAGAGTTTCACTTTTTTTGGTCCATATCAGAGTTTGATTGCACATTCACACCTCCCCAAACGAACCGGACTTTCTAGGCAAACGGACTAGAGTTCGATTAAAGTGGACTAAACAGGGCTGGTGTGAATGCACCCTTAAACTACAAGTCAAAGTTCAGTCCTATCAAAAAAAAAAAAAATGCTAGGGACGCAAACATCTAACTACCATTATGTTAGCAGCTGCTTGGTGCTGTGAGGGAAACTGAGAAAACAGACACCCAACTGGACAAGACTGACGTAAAGAAGAAGCAGGTTGAATGGAAAAAACAACCAACAACTTTGCCACTGATGCAATCTTGTAGTCCATGGGAACCCCACACCCTTCCAAACTATAACCACTGGTTCCCCTCCCCTTCTCATACCCCCTGACCTCTGGTTGTGCCACTGAGGCTAATGGGCCCCCAGATGAAGGTATTCATCTCTCGACCCCAGCTCCACTACCTCCCTTCTTCTATTTCTGCCTCACTTTACCAAGCTTTGTCACTCCCCATCTCTCTGCCATTTCCCTTCTCCATCTCTGTCCGTCAGACTGAATGCAGGGGTCAGTTCAAAAGGCTTCCAGGCAGAGCTGCTGGCAGGCCGTAATGCGCCTGTGGCTTTGAAGTGAGGAGGGATCTAAAATGTGCGCAGCCTGCTTTTTATACTTCAACCCACTTGGGCCAAGTAATTGAAACTGGAACTGTTATTCCTGTATTCTGTTTTGTTTGCATGATCGTGAATTCATGTTCAAATGTTAGAACAACAGTGTGTTAAAAAGAACCATATGAACGGCATTTTCAGGAAGAGATGCATTAAAATTGCCGCTGGTTGGTTTGTGAGCCCCTAAATTATCTTAAAGATCAGAAGTCTGGACTTTTTACCATAAACATGCAAACAAATAATAATAAATTGGCTGAGAAGGCACATTTTTGTCTCTAAAAGATGTTCAGAGATGTTCTCTTGATTGGGAAATGTTGCTTAAGTTGAAGCTGCTTTTTCTTATGTTGAGACTAGAGCGTTATTAAAGGAGCCAGCAGAATGCCTAATTAAATCAATGACTTTTCAACATCTTTCCCTCCACATTATTCTTTAAAAGCTTGTTAATGCTTGGCTTCCAGTCTTCAGCAGCAACAAAGAAATTAGTTTCCTTATAATAACTGAATGTCAAACAGATCCTGAGAACATATTATCTGTTTAATATGTCCAAAATTTAACATATAAATTATTTGTCTTAACGCAATATATAAATTCTTCCTGTTTGTTTCTGCTAAACTTGCTAGTTTTCCCATAATAAAGGCAAGATTCCAAAGAAATCTTAAAAATATGAACTTAATTACAAAAACAAATGACAATAAAGGAGGATTGGTTGTCTAAAACAGTGACTAATTCGGTATAATTCTATTTCTTGTAAGCATCAGAATGTGCCATCAAAGCTGCTCTCCTGGTAACGAAATAATTAGAAACATATCTCGTGATAAAACGCGAAATGAAAGATGATACAACTGCATCAATAGAAAAACCAAAATGATGAGTGCAGAGTGAATGTTTCATTTGGGTGAAAGAATATGAAAACCTCATTTCCCTTTACACAAGTAGAGAGAAAGAAGGAGGCCAAAGCTGCTCGCTTCCATGCCTGTTGACTCTTTAGAGTACCCAGGTTCTCATCTATTGCCATCTCCTTTCTGTCCTGTGCCTTTTGCCTTGTGAGTTTGGACAGAAATGGGCTTGAGCACTCGTCTGAGCTTTGAAGTCCTTTGGTTATCAGCCAAGTGTAGCGTTGTACCTGCAGCCATCTGTGAAGGGACAGCAGCCGCCTATTGCTCCACTTCCCTTCCATGACTGAGAGGGGCCAGAGCCAGGAGTAGTGATGGTCCTGGCAGTGGCACTTGGGCCGTGTTGGCCAGCTCTACATGGTAGAGCCCACAGCTGTGTTTGTGTCGAGAAATATGAAAGCATACAAGCGAGAAATGCTACCCCCATTCCCCCTAATCTCATCGTGAAATTCCTCTCTGCTCGTTTTAATATCTATCTGTAAACACTACCCAATCTGCCTCTCTGTCCTCACCTGCCCACAATGCCTCTTTCCATTGGCAAAGGAGAATAAAATTAGGAGGTTATGAAAGGCTTGATTAAAATCTGCGAACCATTTTTCACTCTGCTTTATGTAACATGAAGAGACAGTTAGGGTCTTTTGTTTGAATGGAGCGCCTGTGAGTGGGACAGCGTCCTCTCCACCTAGATTTATTATCATCCATTATCTTTGTCTGACACTCAATGCTTTGTTGCACTTTTTTTTTGTTGTTGTTGTCCTTGTTGGATTAAAATGTGCTTGTAAACTCTTAAATGTCAATTCAATGTTGGCGATAAATGCATTCAGCGCCTGTAGCGCTCTTCCAAAGAGTGCAATGTCAAATAGCCTGGTGTGAGGGAATATGATCACAAACAATAGGATTAAGAGCTGGACAGTTTGCGCTAAAACAAGCTGGTTAGTTTAGGGGGCTAGTGATGGGATGAGGCAATACAACCCACCAGGTGGGACTGAGCGTGGTGGGTTTATGGGTAGGGGGTCATGATTGGGAAGAACAATAAGGCTACAGTAGCCAGACCTCATCTTAAACCAGCCTAAACATGTGCTGCACAGACAAACGCTCACACATGCACATGGGGGCTTCCAATCTGGCCATCAGGCTGTTGCTGAAGTGTCACATGGGCACCGTGCGTGCTGTCCAATGGCCTCTCGGCTTATCAACAAACAGACCAGGATGGACAGAGTGATAAGAGATAGATGTGGGGGTGGGGCAGAGAAACGTGGGATGGAAACTGGAAGGGTGAGGTGGGGGTGGGTCATTGGCAAATGATGAGAGATTGCAAAGTGAGCATGCAATATATAGTGTGAGCATAAAAATAAAAAAAAAACAGCAGATTGTTTTCAATCTTCACTGTGCAATATTATTCATGAACAAAGATTTGACATCCCCAGCGTATAAAGCGGCTCTTATGGAGGAATCCCTTTATAATTACTGCTTAACAGGAGCAAGTTAACAATGAGCCTTTTTCACTCTGTGCTGTGTAGAGGAGCGGTAAAATGTGAACCTTTGTTTGAACCGTGCACTCTCAGAGCAGATCAAAGCGATGGATGTGTCACAAGAAACGGACTCTCAGCACCAGGCTTTCTGAACAGACAATTACTGCATAACATGTAGCAGAAAGGTATTCTTGATATTTTACCTTTATTTGTTTATTTATTTATTTATTTAATCATTGAATTAAAAAAAATATGAAAACCTTATAGGTGACATGGCCTACTAGTATAATTTACACACAAAAAAGTTCAGAGTCCTACACAAAATTAGCAAATTTCAAACCTGTAATAAAGAGTTTCAACTTGAGCAAACAATGAATTACAATATTTGCATTCTGTATCGTGAAGTTTGCAAAACAAATAGTGAATTTTTGCATCATAAATGATGCCAGTTACGCTAGCGTCCCCCTCAACAGAACCTGGATTCACTACACTGCCACTCAGAGCCAAAAGCAGCTGTTCCAAACAAGCGGACATTATGCACAATGTGAAACAAAATTGTATGTGGGGGGTGGGGGGGTCACACATGCTTGACAACCAACACGGAAATGCCTTGTGTAAGCAGTTGACAGAGTTGAGGCTCTATCCCAGCCAACCTCTCTTCCTCCTTTGATAAAAACTTACTAATGTCAGCAACTGATGTGGTCTTTCCAGTTGAGGAGCTCAGAGCCGGAGATGTTTTTTTTTTTTTTTTGAGCGTGTTTGAGGTTTGCAATGCATAGCAGAAGCACTTAAAAGGGAGGCTTAATAAAAAGGTGGAAAAAAGAAGGTGCATTTTAAAATGTCCTTTGCATCTCTAGAAATGTTCTGTGAAGTAAAATGCTAGAGTTGTGTGTTTGAGGACTACAGGGAGTGGTGTTTGCTGAAGAGTGTATGAAAACTTGAGTCTGGTGAAAAGTATTCTGCTCATGAACGCTGGGCCTTCTGTGTCTGTCTGGCCCCTATACTAACCTGTCATTTCAGCTCTGCCTCACCCATTCAACCCCCCCTCACAACAAACACCCATCTGTTTCTAAAATCCTCAGAACACACCTGCAAACTATTTCAGCGCATGAAAAAAAGGCTCACATCTTCCTCTGTTGTGGATGAAACGAACATGCTACCTTTATATAAAAAAAAAAAAAAAAAAAGCCTCGAGCCTCATCCACATGCACACGCTGCATTTCCAAAACGATCTTTTCCTTGTAAACACAACAATAATGGAGTTCTGTACTACTCTACTCAAGGCAATGTTATTGTTCATTAGCCTTTGCTCATTGAATGTAATAGGTGAAGGTTTTGCTGTAACTGAGGAAACACAATAACACAAATTTCGAACACAAATGCAAGTGCCATAATTTCTGGACTATTGAGCGCACCTGAATAAAAGATGTGCCCACTAAATTTAAAATAAATAGATGATTTTGTACATATATAGGCCACCCTTGTCTATAAGCCATGGGAGTCCATGTTATAACATGAGATATTTACACAGGTTGAATTTTTTGGGGACAGGAAGCTTGTTAGCCTGTAAAATAAATAAAAATATAAATAAATAAAATCCATAAATTAGCTGCAGCATGGTATAAGCTACGATGTTCAGAGTCAGAGTCAGAGAGTCAGAGAATCTTTATTGTCATTTGCACCACATGTGGTACATGTGATGTAACGAAATTATGTACACAGGGTCCCAGTTACATCCAACAATAAAAATGCAGAAGAAAACATTACTAAGATCTAAGAACAATGATAAGTTCAAGTTCCAATTCAAATCAATTATATTGTCATTTCCATCACATCTGGTACATGTGGTGGAACAAAATTATGTACAAAGGGTCCCAGTTACACCCAACAACAGCAAATATAAAGTAGAAAAAGAAAGAGTAAATAAGGATCTAAGATGTAAACTAAATGAATGCCAGATGGTACGCTAAAAGATCTAAGATATACACTAATAATGTAAAACAATACAGCGTTTCAACAGCAGCCCATAAATTACACATTATTAGAAAAATGAAGAAGTCTTACCATTAAATCTTCTGAAGCAACAAAGCAAAAGCAAGAAAATAATCAGTGAAATTCCACCAGTTGGTCCAATGACTAACAGCACAGGAAATGAAGAACTGTCATGTCTGAGAACAGGTGCTACAGGGAATCAGGCAAACAAGTCATTTTAATGTTCGACTTGTCACAGTGAATTTATACATAAAAATACTTGAGACACATCTTACATTTAACTGACATCCAGCTGTGTCTAGAAGGTTTTCCTGAATGTTCACACCAGTAGAAGCCTTGGTCTGACTGAGACACAGCAGAGATGTTCAGCACCCCTCTGCTGTCATTTTGCACAAGTTTGTCATTATGGTAGAAAAACACATTGGAAAGTGTATTATCCCCTCTGTGTCTGCAGCTCAGACTAACAGAAGCCCCTACTGTCACAGGATGGGCGGGGCTCACCAGGATTAGACCAGCATCTGGAAAACAGGCAGACAATGACAACCTTCGGTCAGCTGATGGCTTTTAAAAAGGTTTGTCCACACCTAAAACGAGCTGAACACACGTTTGAACTCGTAATATTTATGATTTTATCATCTGCATTCACGATATTCTGTACGTTTTATTAAAAAAAAACATACAGAGTAGTGCCTTGTTTATTGCGGGGGTTCCGTTCCCAGACGCCCCTCAGTAAGTGGAAAAACCATGAAGCAGTGATAGTAGTACAAGGTCAGAAGTGGTTTATCATTGTACATACATGTATATTTATACAGGTCCTTCTAAAAAAATTATCATATTGTGAAAAAGGTCATTTTCCATAATGTAATGATAAAAATGAAACTTTCATATATTTCAGATTCATTCCACACAAACTGAAATATGTCAGATCTTTAATTGTTTTAATATGATGATTATGGCATACAGCTCATGAAAACCCAAAATGCCTGTCTCTCAAATAATTAGCATATTTCATCCGACCAATAAAAGACAAGTGTTTTTAATACAAAAAATGTCAACCTTCAAATAATCATGTTCAGTTATGCACTCAATACTTGGTCAGGAATCCTTTTGCAGAAATGACTGCTTCAATGCGGCGTGGCATGGAGGCAATCAGCCTGTGGCACTGCTGAGGTGTCATGGAGGCCCAGGATGCTTCGATAGCGGCCTTAAGCTCATCCAGAGTGTTGGGTCTTGCGTCTCTCAACTTTCTCTT
>JARVLU010000002.1:17432872-17447670 GCA_031762415.1 Simpsonichthys santanae | reverse complement strand
TATATATATAGATAGATAGATAGATATCTGATTAATCTTTGCCCAAAAAGTATGCAAGAATGCCTCTGCCAGCTGCTTGCAGATGTTGTATACCAAGGACTGCCAAGATTCATAACTGGTTGTAACTACCATACCCACCACTGCACTCTGTACTCACTGGTCAGTTGGTCATCATTGTCTACATGTAGGCTCTCACACTGGTTTATTTTAATCTATAAATCCCTCCTTGTTCTGCTCCCTTCTTATATTTCCTCCCACATGTCACGTTGTCAGTGCAGTTACAACGTGCGCTCGAAGGCCGTCATTAGCTGCAGCGTTCCCTTAGTGTGGACTGAACTTGGCAAAAAGGCCTGAAGCTGTCCACCTTAATTTCTTTAAGCGGTTTTAAACATTTGATAATGTCAATAGAAACATCAAAGCAAATAGCTTCTTGTTTTTAGTATTTTACCATATTTTATGGCACCCTGATTTATTGTTTTATAACTCTACTTTTATTTTAACTGCATTTTCACAGTAGTTTATTGTTGTGTTGTCTGCATTTTATATGTTCCGTCTGGAACAGGTCTCTCTTGTAAATGAGTCCTTGTGGCTCAATGAGACTAGCCTGTATAAATAAAGGTTGAATGAAAAAATATCAATCAATAGTGACAAGCACTTACCAAAAATGCAATATGTTTTCTAAATATTTAATGTTCAAAACGAGTTTGATGACTGAAGTTAAGCTTCAGAGTTTCCAGTCATGTGGGACTGTGTGCACAAAAATGAACCTAAGCAAAGGCCAACAAAGTCACAATATTATATTATGCTAATTTCCATTATTTTCATCTTCTATGGATACACACTAATTATTAATTAAGTACAGTTTAGTCTTTAGAGCTTTGTTAATCAACACTTGTCTGGATCTAAAAGCTTTCAGGCTGACAGTGATTCATGAACAGCACTTTCCTGACTGAAAAGTGATTATTCCAAGTGGTGCTGCTGGACATCTCATAACTGACCAGAAACACAGCCAGACTTTACTCAGTCCGAGAGAAATACTTTCCACCACAGGAAATGAGGTCAAGTTGGAGCAATAACAAAAACCACACAACACATTTACAGTTCTGTTGATGAAACTCAGGTTTTAAGACTTTGCAACGATTTTGAAAAGTCAAAATTTAGAGCACAAATAAATGAGAACTTTTTAACGATAATGATTTAGAAAGACAGAAAGTTAAAAGAATGTTGCACAAAGAAATGAACCGAAGCAGAAAATGGCACATTCGAGTGCAGAAATGTTTTTATCAGTAATTTTCTGCCCCTCTTCAAAACTCACAGACAAGTAGTTTTAACTTTGTAGGATTACTTAAAATAGGGAGGTTTTAAATACAGTACTTCAAACCTCCATCACCCAACCTTGCTCTAAAATAACTTGTTTTAGTTGCTCCTTGTTAATTATCCTCATTATAATTTTCATTTGTATTATTTTTTTAGCACCACCGTGTCTGTAGCGGAGCAGTATAAAAGCTCCATCTGTTTTATTGAAGGAAGAGCGTTCTTGTCCTTGTGGGTTCAGTTTTATTGCCTATAAACAAACTGATTTCACTTCATTCACAGGAGGTCATGTTGTGGTTTTCTGCATCAGAAGATTCTGCCAGAAAGACCGAGATTTAAATAAAACATAAGGCCTGCCTTATTGCAGCTATCCTTCAGTAGATTTGTTCTCCCTGGCCTTTCTCTGTGGACTTCTATTTGTTTTAGCATTATCACAAACTGAAAGCAGCATTCCAGATAATTCCATTTCAGCCTGAAGTCCTGCGTGGTTTTTGTGGTTTACACTCTGCTCACGAAGTTACTTCCCAGCTTCACATGCTGAAAGCAATGCAGGTTAAATTAGACTGCATTTAATTTGACTTTAATTAACTTGTTTACTTTTCTCTGCAAATTGCCCCGAGATGACCTCTGTTGTAATTTGGCTCTACATAAATAAAATTAATTTAACTGAACTGAGTCGGAACGCTGTTAGGAGTTGTTGAGGCAGGAGTTTCTTTTGGAGCTTCCTTTTAAAATATGGAATTGAGATTTATTTATTATTATTATTTTTTTGTTTAGCTCATACCATTTTTTTATTATCTCAGACAGATCTCTTGTTTTGCCGTATGGAAAACAAAATTAGGAACATTAAGACGTGCTTTTTTAATCTGCATGTATTTGTTACAATATGCTAAATTTTAATCTCACAATTAGATGGTAATTTTCAAACCAGCCCTATCAAACAGCATCATTACGAACAATTATTTCATTTCATTAGTTCCATTTAAAAAAGAACAGTATCAAGTTATTATAATTCAGTGGTTCAGCTGTATTCAGTACCTCTGCTTCATAGATGAAGAGGATGACGTAGGTAATTGTGTAGATTGTCATGTAGATGCTTAGTTTAACAGACCCGCTGTGGCTGATCCTCGCCCTGACACACAGGGACAAAGCAGAAAGGTCAGAGGTTGCACTCGTGTTGACAGAAGATAAGAAACAAACGCACACCTATAAACTCAAATGCACAGAAAGCGATAAAGATCTACACAAACACAAAATGATGCATTCAAGCTCAAGCAGATCACTACTAAACATAACAGAGCAGCAGAATCATGAACAAAGCAATGAAGGGAATTCATGCATTTTTGTTTGCAACAGTTATCAAATGTTAGAATTCCAGCATTGCATCCACAACTTACCCCTACATGAACTTTTTCAAATAATATATATAACTGAGTTGTTGTTTTTTTTTCTAGCTGTAATCTAATTAGGTAAAACATATTTAGCTTGCTGTTCATGCAGTTTTCAGTTTACATCTAAACCTAGATGCAATCCCAAAGTTAAAACATGTTAAAATCTTGTTCAGCTTTAAGCTTAGTCTGTTTTTTTAGAGATTCAATTGGAAAGCGAGATAAAATCTTCAACCTCAGCTGTGACGATAACTCAACACAACCAAAACTCAAAACTGTAGAAAACGTGTCAAGGTTTTATTGTTTGGGAAAGTGTAATAGTTTACATGTGTGTCTTTTATCTAACATAAAACTGAATCTGAAAATAATGTGAGGGGAACATGGCATGTTTTTTTTTTACAGTTTACAAAATGAAACTAGATTTTGAGAACTGGCACGGCGAGTGACAGCTGAGCCTGGAGAGCTTTTTTTTTTTCCAGTCAGGTGTAGGATTGATAACTGCTGATGTTCCAGTGAAAAAGGAAAACAGGCTCTCATAAATAATCCATTGTGCAGTCTGGCTGCCGGTCCCAAACAAATGACCAGTAAGCCTTGCCAGAGAAATAACAACCCAAATAATTCCACTCTCAAAACCCCTCAAAACAAGCAAAGGGCACAAAACAGCCACATTGATATGTTGCATCCTTATTTTACTTCACACCATAGGCTCAGCACAGATGTTTTGATTGACACATGGTATTGTCACGTCACGTGACACCAAAACACCCACAGATCGTGACATGCGTGTGACGAAAAGGCAGAATATGAGCAAGGGAACAGATGCATAAAACAAACGCAAGCATGGAAATAAAATAAAGCACCTGGTGACAGTGAAACCTTTGCCCAACAAAATGAGCATCAGGAGGAACACCAAGAAACTGACGGAGAACAGTAATTTCCCTGGAGACAGACAGAGAGGTTGAGAGAGAGGCAGAGAAAAAAGAAACAGAAGACAGAAGGGGTAATTAGGTTGTGGTTTCCGAATCTGAAAAATCAGAGGGGAACAATAAAATCAGGTCAGCATACACGTATTGTACAGCCCCTCTCCACCCAAACACACACTCGCATTCACACAGAGTCACGCAAGTCATGCATGATCCTGCCTCCGCCCGTCAAACCAGCCGTTTCATTTCTTCAGGCTCACATACATCTATCATCGTTCACTAATCCAATCTGCCCGAGCAGAGCGTGATTTTTCCAATGCAGAGCCGGCGTCAGTCATTCAGCCAGTGACCGGTTCGGGAGAAACTCACCGAGAATTTTCAGGCTGAAATTGCCAACTCCATCTCTGGCATACAGGCCCCAGTAGACACAATGGAACAACAGGCTGAACACTGCCAAGAGGAGAGAGAGAAAAATGAGTGGGAGAGAAGAAATGGGAAAAGACAGGAGAAAGTAGGAAGGAGGGCAAGGATTGGGAAGATAGGTGAGCAGGAATCAAGGGGTGGGAGCAAGGGAATAAAACAAAAGAGACAGAAAGACGATAATGAGAGAGAATTAAGAGAAAAAGGAGCGAAATGGGGACAAAAGAAGTGAGAAACGAAAGTAGAGCTCACAAAAGGACGCTTGAGAGAGACGGGAGGAGAAGGTGAGGAGGGAATTTAGAAAAGGCAGAAGAATCGAGGAGGGATTTGGAGTGGGGACAAGCGAGCGAGGAAAGAAAATCGTGATGAGGAGTTGAAATAAAGCAGGGAGAACAGGATGAGAAGAGTGATGGGAGACTGGGCAGGGGGGTTCATCAGTAAGAACACGCTTCACTGAACACTAGTGCAGCACGTCTGTTAGCAATAGTTCCATCTCAAAGTCTAACAAACTTGATAATATCTCTTCTCTTGAAGTGCAGATTTAGGTAGAAGATGCTGCAGCAGAGTAGGAGGCTCTTTGTCATCTTGAGTGTGTGTGCGTGTGTGTGTGTGTTTCAGTGAAACACGCGTCTCTGTTCAGGACAGAAACTCTTACCCTCCACACCTGCTGCCGTCATAAACATTTTGTAGGTTGTGTGAAGAAGCTGTCGCCCCTTTAGGTTGTCTAGATGGAGAAAAGACGAAGACAAGAATTAGGTGACAGAGGTGTGTGTTTGTGTGTGCACGCACACGTGTGTTACAGAGAGCAGCGATAAAAAGGATGACGATAAACTAACAGATGGTGAAGGAGAGCAAACGCGGTACAGAACACCAAAACAAGGGAAGGGGCCACATGAACAGGGAGAGTGGTCATTAGTATGCATCCATCTTGTGCTGGCCATCTCCAGATGAGGCCTAATACGTCTCCTCTGTTCCGACCACCTAATCCGAGAGGAAATATTCCTAATGCATATTTAAGCAGGCTATTTTCCTAACAAACAATTCAGCAAACAGTGGTGGCCAGTGAGATAGTGCACTGAGGTTGCATCTGCACAGACTTCACTGAACAGGTGCTGGTTTATGAATGACGTCACCACTCAAAAACACAAAAAATAAATAAATACATACAGAAATGTATGTGTCATAACGTTTCAAACCTACTGAATGTCTGTGTGTCTACAAATCACTGAACAGTCTCCCCCCACATCTCTGATTTGCTACAGCTGTATGTCCCACCACGTTCTCTGAGGTCAGCGGACCAGTTGCTCCTCACAGTTCCAGGAACTCGTCTTAAGCGCAGAGGTGACAGGGCCTTCTCTGTAGCAGGCCCAAGACTTTGGAACGAGTTACCTCTGCTCGTCAGACAGGCCCCCTCCCTCTCGGTTTCAAATCTCATTTAACGACCCACTACTATTCTGTAACTTTCAACACCAGACGATCTGTTTTTGGTTGTTATATTTATTATCTGCAATGTTTTTATGTCAATATTCTGATTTAACTTCATTTTGTATGTTGGTTTATGTGTTGCCTGTTTTTCTGTTTGTACAGCACTTTGTTCGGCCTTGTGGCTGTTTTAAGTGCTCTATAAATTAAATGGTATGGTATGGTGTATATACACTAAAATATACCACTACTTGTACTACTATTCCTACTTTGCATTTTTTTTTTTTTCACTTGTGGTGGGGCTTCAGGGTACGGATCCCCCGAGATAAACGAGGGACTACTGTATGTTCTTGTTTCACAAACACCAATCAGATGTTTAGGTTATTTATATATTTTTAAATAAACTATGATATGGTGTAGTTTATATCTTGTCCAATACCAGATGCTGTCCTAAAGTAATGTAAACACCTTATAATCACCTGAGGGTAAACCCATCAGCTAAAACCAAGGATAAATACTTTCTACCTTGATTTTTTTTTTATTTTTTTTATATCTGCTGCATTTGGGATCCTTTGCATTATCAATCAAAAGAGCATGAACTGCTTTGATCACACATTTATAAATCAACAGAAAATATCTTAGTGTCAGTTAAGTTTGTGGAAATGTTCCCAAGAGGTCTCTCTCTCTCTCTTTACAACAAACGTCTTGTTTGTCGTGTTTGCAGAGAATCAGTCATCTTTCCAGAAGATGTTATTTCAGCTGGTGTGGCTCTGCTTTGCTCAAAGTATTTAACTCATTACAGTTGAAACGAAGAACCACCAAACCCAGATCAACAGCTCCCTCGAGCTCCCCGTTTCGTTTGACGCTCATTGAGCTAAATGAGTAGCTACAACTCCCAGATGTCTGCCCGCCACCTCCAGCAGCACCCCTCTCCTCCTGCGCTGTACAGGAGATGCATCTTCCAGAGGGAGTTGTTTCTCACCTCGGTCTATGTTAAGACAGGAGTGTCTGTTTCTCTTGCGTTCTCCGTCACTTTCTTTCTGTCTCTCTCATTATTCTTCAGTCTTTTCACCCCCCACCCCCGTCACCTTGTTTTGAGTTTCTGGTTCCCAGAGGCAGACTGCTCATCCCTCAATAGCTCCAGCTGGCTCCCTGCAGTGCTGAGCTCTGTCCTGCACCACTCAATTACTCCCCTCCATAAAGACATGCGGCTGGGCTGGGATGTACATGCACATACACACACGTGCACCCATGCCAATAAACCCTCGCTTTGACGCCGCACACTGTCAGAACAGCACATCTGTTTGTGCACACTTGAGTTCATCAGCCAGCAAAGCTTCTTTCGCAGGTTCACTCGGATTCTCTTGTTTTTCAAATGAACTTAAAGACAAACTTTTCCTGTTTTTCTTGTTTGCTTTGGTTGTTTAGTTCGCACTAACCTTGCTTCTTTCATTGTATTGGATCCCCCACTCATCCTATTGGCTTTTTCCTTTTCCGCCTCTCACTGTGCATCCACAGGCGGTAAATGAGAGTGCACGGCAGACTGGCTCACCTACTTGCTTTTCTGCTGCTGTTCAGCAGAAACCAGTGTGGCACAGAGTCACACACAGAACATCAAGATCACCAATAAACGCTGTAAAGAATGATGGTCCAGTTCAGACACTCCCAGTTTGGTTCATGTTGGGCAGAAGCATAGCTAACCATCATTTCCATAGATTTATTTTAATTTTTCTGTAGATTAGCAGTTCATTAAGATAAATGTTATGTTGCAGGCAAAATGATGGTGTGGATTTGATCTGCTCATTTTATTAGACTATACGGCATGAAAAACAAGACTTTCTACAAATTTTTACATCCATCCATCCATCATCTTTACCCGCTTCTTCTTTTTCGGGTCTCGGGGTCACTGGTGCGCATGTCCAGCCGTCACTGTGCGAGAGACGGGGGACACCCTGGACATGTCTCCAGTCCATCACTGGGACACACGGAGAAAAAAGAGACAAACAACCATTCACTCTCTCACTCACACATAGCGACAATTTAGTTACCAATCAGTCTAACGTGCATGTTTTTGGTCTGTGGGAGGAAACCAGAGCACCCGGAGAAAACCCACGCATGCACGGAGAGAACATGCAAACTCCACCCAGAAAGGCCGCCTGGCCGGGATTTGATCTGGTGACCTTCTTGCTGAGAGGCAGCAGCTCTACCAGCTACACCACCGTGCCACCTTCCTAATTGCTCAATGTTCACAAAATGTTGCTGTCGTAGTAAAACAGAAGATGTTTTTTTTTTTCACCTTAACTATAAAATCAAAGAAAAAGTTGCCATTTATGTTCTTCTATTTTTATTCTTGATGCCTGAAATTATTTCATCACATACTTTTTACAAGTTTTTACCTCTGTTGAAAGAAGAAATTATACCAACTATTGTTTTAGACACCCTTAAACAATGGGGTGATAACAACCCTTATTCTGTTTTGTTAAATTCAAAAAGTAATTATTAAAGTTTGGAGTGTGCACGAGAACTATAAAGTCCGAACGCTTACAGCAGCTAAATAATTGATGTTAACTTGTCATAAAAAAGTTTTCTGGGATCATTGCTTGTTTCCTTTTTATGTTTATATGGCAACATGTCCCATGCAAAATTCAGTTTGTATTCATAATGCAACAGCCTGTGTGGCCTCTCCTTTGTTGATTTGTTGATTTAAGTCAACTGTTCTATCTGAACTATTAAAAAAAATAAAAAAATAAAACATCTATTAGAAAGCATACATAAACACTTTCAGATACACTCAGCTGTGTCTCCTCTCTGCAACACACTTAACAAACTCCCATGCGCAAACCCACATGCACACGCTCCGCTGCAGCAACAGGGGAAACAAACATCGTTTCTCACCCCGTCTGCAGCACTTACGCTCACATTAGACGCCAACCGCTGCGTCTCTCAAAGCCACAGAATATAATCTATTAAACACAAAAGCAGCAGCAGCTTAGTGTCAGACGCAGAGCAACACTGAGCCGTGCACACTGCACTGTATCTGCAGGTTTTTATTTAGCTTAATGAGCACTCCTGCTGAGAGTATCCCACACCAAATGTTGTTTACATGAACACAACCTTTTACAGCTCTCTTTTTCTACTGTATTTTTTTCAGCATCTTGAGATGTCCCATAAGTTAGAGATTCTGTGTGCTATAGGTGGACAATGGCAGAAAATCAAGATGTGTAATAATACACTCACAATATTGTAGATGTTTATGAAGCATCAACACTATCGTGATCCAGTTTTCTTCTGTACATGTTACAGTGCGTTTCTTGTCTCGCAGTTTTCAACCAATTTCAACAAATTATAAATCAAAACGTTCAGCTCTTTTAGAACAATCCTGCTATGAATTTTGGTATTGGTGCAACTTTGGATTTTTTTTTTTAATATTTAGCCTTTTCTGCCACTTTTTTTTTTTTTTCACATAGAAAAGTAATTGAGCTCATTTTACATCCTTCAAATCTTTAGATCTGTTTACAACCTTTTACTGCTCCTTTCACATTTTTTTTTCATGGTTCAGCTTCTTTCAGCTTCCTTGTGCAAATGTAAACACCTTTTCAGCTAATTTTGGCTGTTTTTCAGCTGTTTTGTGCGCTTTTCTTTCTGCTAACTACAACATTTTTGTGCTTGTTCTAACTTCTTTCTGCTAATTACAGCTTGTTCTGCTCTTTTCAGCTTATTTCTGCAAGTTTCAACTATTTCTGCTTATTCAGCTACTGTTTAGCTGTTTATGCTAATTTGAGCTTTTTCTTAAAATTTCACTTTTTTGCACTAATTTCAACTTTTTCCAGTCTAATTCAGCAAAAATGAGCTCTCTCCACTTCCTTTTGGTAATGTGTTTCCTTTTGCTTTTAGTTGTTTTTCAGATTTTTTTTGTTGTTATGAACTTCACCTTTTTTAAGGCAATTTCCACTTTTCTGCACTCATTTCTGCTTGTTTCAGTAAACATGCACTCTTTCTGCTTTCTTCTGCTCATTTAATCTTGTTCTACATTTTCAATTACTTATGTTAGCTTTTTCAGGTAATTTCCACTGTTTTCAGATAAATTCAAGTTTTTGTGATAATTTCTGCTGCTTTCAGCCTAATTTAAGCTTGTTATGCTCCTTTCAGCTTTTTAGCTTTTTCTATTTCAGCTACTTTTTAGCTGTTTGTTTAGCTAATTCCACTTTTTTTTTTTTAATCTTATTTCAGCTCATTCCACTTCCTTCTGGTAACTTAAGCTTCTTTCTGCCTTTTCAACTACCGGTACTTTTCAGCAATTTTTTGCTAATTTCAGCTTTTTAGCTAAATTCCTAATTTTTGTGACCATTTCTGCTTAATTAAACTAAATTCAGCCAATATGTGTTCTTTCTATTTTCTTCTGCTAACTTGGGCTTATTCTTCCAGTTCAGCTACTTTTAAACACACTTTTAGCTAACTTCAGCTGTTTTTCAGCAAGTTCTTCAGCAAAAAGCTTGTACACTGCATTTTTGCAGGAACGTTTGTTTTTGAGTTTTGCAAAAATGTCAAAAGGACACAAAGGACTGTGGGTGTTTGAATTCAATATACAGCAATGTCCTGCACAGATCTGATGCAGTGGCAATATTCCTCCTCATCAGTTTTGTTCCTTGTCATCATGCCAGTAAGAGGGTGAGTACACCAGTTTGTCATTGTCATGTCCATTTAGAATGCAGGCAGGTTGATTATGGACTAAGTCTATTTTTAGCAAGTTGACTAAGAAGAAGAGGACACGGCATGTGAGAGACTGAAAAAGACTTCTGCAGGTCTGTGTTTATGCTGCATGCAGGATGCCTGTCTGTCACTTCTGACACATGCCGTTATAATGATCAGACCATCATTAAAATGACTCGGTGTGATTGCCTGGCAGGCTTCTTTATAGCCTGGTTTAATCTATGACCGGTTCACATCTCATTATAAATATGGTAATGGACCTCCTTGAAAAGATTAGGGGATAGAGTGGTTGATGGTGATAGCCAAAGCTATAAGATTTTTAAAATCAGAGAAAGTGGAGGATGTGGGGAGGCAGGGTTGTCGAGTGCTGTCATGTGCAGAAGCTGTAAGTCAGAATAGTATTTCAACATACATTGTAGCATTTATGTGAATTATTGAAAGAAAACATGATCAACTATTGATTTTTTTTCAGCATATAATGTAAAGGTCTGTGCAACAATAGAAACATTCTTACAACTTTAATTTGTTGTCTGTTTTTATAGTTTCTCCTGCGGTAATGAAACACATCCAACAATTAGACTTTTAATCAATCAAAAAAAAAAAGTGAATAAAAAACCATTCAGCTGGGCTTCACTACTAAAACAATTATTTTCTTCTTTCTTCCTTTTCTTCCACAATGATATTCATAAAAAAACAACCTGCTGAGTCGACACCAGACAAACAGGTTACACTACAAAATAAACTGACTTCCTATAGCGTCCCCTAAACCAAGTTTTTTCAACAAAAACAGTGTAAAGTACAGTATTGGTAAATGTCAGGATGTCATGTGATGGAAGGAGATACTTATATTTCAGGAAATAAGTTATTGAAGGCTCATTAGAAAATGCATCCCACTGTTGGCTCCAGACACCAGAAAACAACATTCTCAGTTTATTCCATCCTTTTCTTAAGGTGAAATAAAAAGTTTATGCTTCAGCAGGCAGGATTAGCATGTCAAAGGTTCAAGATAATCTGTAGCTAACATCTGCAGAACATTTTTATCCAACTTTCTGCTCAGAGTTTTTTCTTTCAGCTATCCACCCATGTCAAAACTACTTAATCCCGTCAGCTACCCCCACCACCCTTCATACACACTCCGACACTGCAACACACACATCACCCCCTAAGGTGAGAGAAATCTTGCTTCTATCGTATTATTGCACTTCATTAGATTTGTTCATTAAAGAAGGCTCATAAGTAATGACTTTTTCACACCCCATGACTGCCAAATAGATTACAGTATTGATAATTGCATTAGTCCTGTGATGAATATGTAAAAAGTCAAGAAGCAGAGTGGGTGTGTTTAATATTGAAGAATTAAAAAGGTTTTATGTAATTTAAGCTTCAATTCCTTGTAGATGTTTCCGTTTTAATTCAGCATGTCTGCACAGAGAGAAACAGACAGCATGTCATCATGGCAGAAAGCAATAAGAGACAAAGATAAACTGACAAGAAAGACGCACACTCATATAAATATGAATACTGTATACTACATTTTCATCATTTGTATTTCCACAAGTTCTGCCAACTAAATTCTGCTGCAGTTCACAGCAGCATCATTGACTGGATATATTGATCAGTACTCACCGCCTCAATAATACTCCACTGCAGATATTTTAACCTGCCTGGTTATAACATCCATGTTAGGTCCTGTACACTGAAATCCTGCTGCAATAAATGCTCTATAAGTGATGTTGGCATCTTGTCAATGTTTGATTTGGATGGGTAGTAATCTGTGTAAAATATCAAAATGATCTAATAAAAAATAAAATTCTATTATCAGGAATTATAAAATTAAAGGACAATGAGAAGTGAAGTAGTGTGCCCGTTTTCAAATCCCCGTACAGCAGGGGTGTCCAAATGTTTTCATATCTGTGCCAAAGCTATCCAGATGAAAGGACTCATGGGCCACAAAAATGTGAATTTATCTCTCAATGTGAATATAATTTGGAGAAAGGATAAAAGTTTTCTTATTTGGGAAGAGAAAGAGTTTTAAATTATTGTCAATCCAAAATGCTAAAAGCCTCATGAACACTAAGTTTATATTTTTGATTAAAAATAAATTGATTTATTTGATTTGTTGGGTCTATGTTTGTTGTTTTCTTGTATTCGGAAAGTTCATTTTAATCTGTTTTCTGCAACAAAAGTGTAATTTGAGTAAGTGTCGTTTGAATAGAGTGTTGATCAGCCTTTTGGACCTTAGACGGCCCAAAACGCTGATGGAAGTTCTGAAAAAACCATCCAGGTGTCAGTTGCTACAACAGATGCATATAAGGTTTGATAAAGTTGATACACTTGTATGTAGATGATACCAAGTTATATTCATAAAAAATGTCTAATTTCCCCATGGTTATTTTATCAACTTCAATATTTAAATGGGTTTTATTAATCATTATCCAAAAGTCTCATTTCTGGTAGAAATCAGTGAAGGTTTTTGGTGTTTTGTACCATGAAGTCAAAAAAAAAAAAAAAAAAAATTACAACCAAAGGTTTGTATGTATTTTGCTTAATATTGCTCAGGGAGAGGTGCTGCAGAGGTTAGAGAAGGTGGGCTTGTGATCGGAAGATCGCCGGTTCAAGTCCCGGTATCGACAACATCAAAAATGTGGGTGGGAATGGCGAAACACCCATACCTGGCCCCATCCTCATTTGCCCCACTCTGCGCCCTTGAGCAAGGTCCTTAACCCCCACCATCTGTTCCTCTGGGTGTCCTAGATAGCAGCTCTCTGCTCCACACAGAGGGCTGTGGTAGCTCGATTGTCTGTGGTTGTGTCAGGAAGGGCATCCAGCGTAAAAATAACTGCCAAGTTTTTGTGCAACTTAGTTCACTGTGGCGACCCCTAATGCAGGGAGCAGCCAAAAGAAGAAGAAGAAGAAAATAAAATGCTCATTTTGAGACAATTGTTTTTAATCTATTTTGCTGAACATTATATAAAAAAGGATTACCAACAAATTTGCAGAAAGTCTGCATCAGTCTCTAAACCAGCTGGCCAAAATGATATTGCAGGTAGTCCTCGACTTACGGCTACTCGGACTTAAGAACGAGTGTGCGGTGCAGCGTTAGCCTACATTTTACATGTATTTCCTCGACTTACGGCAAAAAATCCAGACTTACAAACGGGTGCGGCGCCACCTGTAATGAGTTCCGACTTACGGCAAAAATGGGTTACGAATAGTTTGTAGGTACGGAACCCGTTCGTAAGTCGAGGACTATCTGTATTATTATAATTATTATTATTGTGGGCCGCACAAAATCATTCCAAGGGCCACAAATGGCCCTCGAGCCATACTTTGGACACCCCTGTCATACATTGACATCTTTTAAGTTCCACGACTGAATTTAAAACTCAGCTTTAATTAAACTTTTTGTTTTAGTTATTTATTAGAAAATATAATGCATTTTTATTCTCTACTGTCACTCATGTACTCATAACTATAGTTGTTGAAAAGTGTAAAAGTGAATACGTTTAACACCTTATCTCCTTACATTTGTATAACGTTTTTATTTTTTCCAAAACTTTCTGCCAAATGCCACATGCCTTCCGTACTTCAGTGTTAAATTTTAATTGTCACAAAAACAAAAATGTGCTTTTGTGGAAGTAAACTGTCCCAGTGAGGTCAAAAATAGGAAGAGAAACAAGAAATGCATTTATCTTTTGTAATTACGACTATCGTTTCCCTTTGTTCTTCCAGTAATTTGTGTTTTCAGAGGAGTGAGCAGTGTATCCCTCTGAGAATCGTTTGTTGTGCGGTGAGCAGACCTTGTTTCATTTGGAGCGGCGCATTTCAAACTACATTTCATTAAAACATTTACCAGCCACGAGTTTTTTAATTTAATTTTATCGTATGTAAATAACTTCTCCACTTCCTTTAAATATTAAAGGGCTCTTCCCTCATTTAAACCCTTCAGAAATGCAGATGTGACACTGAACATGGCTGTGACTTGTGCACAAAACAAAGCCCCACCTTTTTAATTGTTTCCAAATGGCATTTTTTTTATTGTCTTTCAATTATTGTCCTGATTACAAATTGTTTGCATTTGTATTTATGTACTTTCTTTGATTTTTAATCCCTGTTTTCTAATTTGTTGTGACTTCTGCCTGCTGGCTGCTTTAGTGTTGTGTTTGGATCTGTCTTTCAATAACTTGAACAGTTTTGTTATTCTTTCCTCTTTTTGAGTTTTTACAGAACAAACAAACAAAACAACAGAAGCAGTTTAAAATGATGTCGTTGCCTCTTTTCTTTGCACACACACAAAAAGGCGACAAAATAAACACACTGGTCAAACTAATACTGCAACTATTATATTCCACCTAACAATTGCTTTATTACAATGACTTTGATTATTATGGATTAATCATAAATGAATCATTAATAGAGACCCTTAGAGTATGTCTAATGTTGTTCAGTAGCGTGTCCTTCAGCTGTTGTTTTGGCCACGGGTTAGAAAATCACGGCCAGCTACTACTTCTTTGGAGGCCTGTTGCTGTGTGATGGAAGATGAAAGCTGTGGCAGTGACAGACTGAGAAGGTGTTGCTGCTGCTCCTCTACAATTTCCGAGTCTATCACTTTGAGTGGGGG
>JARVLU010000002.1:17407814-17423195 GCA_031762415.1 Simpsonichthys santanae | reverse complement strand
GCTGTTTTAAGTGCTCTATAAATAAAATGGTATGGTATGGTATGGTATGGTATGGTATGGTATGGTATGGTATGGTAGGTATGTTTGTGCTTTACTTGGACGGGCTGTACTAAAATATAATTTTGTTGTTCTTCGGTGCAATGACAAAGCTGATTCTGATTCTGAAAACAATTTGATTTATTTCGTACATTTTTAGAAAAAGCTTTATTGTAAAGAAATCAAGTTACTGAACTTCGTTCAACCTTTTGAATCAAAGACCAAAAACATATATTTGTCTCAGTTTGTCATTTTATTGCAACACCCAGAAGCAAAGAAATATGACTCCTTTAGCTTTTCATACAATCTGCAATGAAACTCTCTCCAGCTGTTTCTGTCAACGTTAAGGCTGGTTGACAGCGTGTGTGTTTAAGAGAGAGAGCCTGCATTGTAAGAGGATGATGTGTGTTTTTCTGTACAAGTTCACGCTCTGTGATTTCAGAACAGTCTTTGGGGCTTTGGTGGCCTCATCCCCCAGATTCTGAGGCTGAACCTAATGCAGGCGAGCTGTGCATGGAGGAAAGAGGACAGGGAGCGGAGCGTGAAGAAGCCAGGCAAGAATGTTCAGAATGGAGGGAAGCAGAAAGGAAGAACAAGAGGTTTTAAAACAGAACATAAACTCAGACAGAAACAGAACAGAGAAAGTAAAGAGAACAGAATCAATCAGAATACTTTCTAAACAATCTGAATGGAAATAATGAGTAAAAGATACTCTGCCAGATTAGAGATAACATATCATGGGTAGCACAGGGTTCCATCTTGCTTCACTGCTAATAATAGGCTGAGACATGCATCAAACAAGGTTAAAGGGTCGTAATGCTGCCCTGGTTTTCATCACTCTTTATTGTTGGCTCTGGGCTGTACAGTGTCTGTGAAATGTCAAAGGAGGCCGAGGCAGGCAGGAGGAAAAATCAATGCTCTTTGGAAACACTGTTTGGCTCCTGCTCTTTGTTTTCAGCGCACACAAGCAGTAACACAAACACTCAAGAGCATGACGCAAAGCTGTTCTGACATTTTACTTGAAATAAATGGGTCTGAAATGTGCTTTCAGCTGACACCGACTTCAACTTCTGCAAAATAATTGTTAACAAAAAACACGGGCATACTATTTTTTAACAGTTAGAAATAATATTACAGCTGTTTGTAGAGGCAAGTATACACAATACTGCATTGTACTTCATCTGATAGTACTGTATATTTACAGTGGAGGATAGGAGACTATCTGATAAAAAAAAGATAGATTTTCAAAAATCTGATCTCTTGTCATCTTTAAATGCAGCGCAGAGCTTGTTAAACTCATTCCTGATCTTAAATCTTTGGATGTTCTTGGAAGCATGTTCTCAGCTCATAATATCCAGACATTGGAACTCCATTGTTCATTTAAGGATATTCCAAGCGTCTTTGAGTATTTATATACAAATAAAATTTATTATTATTATTATTATTATTATTATTAAGTTTACCTTTTCACTGAGGGAGTTAGACTTTACTCCATTAAACTTTTAAACATAAACAATTATTTTCAATACTGTATAAATTTTAAACTAATTTCATTTCTATATGCACCGTATGAAGCCTAAATAAAAGGCATCATTCATTTTAGCATCATGTGGATTGGAAGGTTGTGAACATGAATTTTTATCATTTTAAGTAATTTTTTTTACAGAAAATAGACTCGTGAAGAGACTGCAACATTACCAAATTGTATATTTTCCTGGAGGTACATGAACTAAAAGACAGTTAATTAAGTCATTGGGCTGATCATTCAATTGGAAAAAGTGCTTTTCTTCTGCCGCTGTCAAATTAAACTCGGGTTACATGGAGCAGCAAAGTGGCTGACAAATAGCTTCAGCAGCACAATATTAAAATTGTGCTGCTGAAGTCTTTTTCACTGTACAGTATTTATTTTGGCTTTCTAAATCAAATAATTACTGCCCCTTCCAAAAGTGAGTGGCATTCTGTTCAGAAGAGTGTAGACGATGGCATCCCAAGTGAAAGTTTTATATTTTGCACCCCAGTATAACACAAACCATAAGTTTTGAGTCATATCAACAACCACTTGGATGTTTCTGATTTAATTTACAGATAAACTTCTAAACTTTAGATTCTGCCTGCCACAGACTATACCGTGTGTTTAAATAGGGCAGCACCAAAAATCAGAATTTGCGTGATTAGAAAGATAAATGAAACCACTCTGTCGTCTGCAGAGAACACTACACATAGAGCCATTTAGATTTTATTTCACTTGATCTGTTTTTTTTTTTCTGTTATTCTTCTGCCGCAGATGTCCAGAGAAGGAGGGATGAAGAAGTTAAAGAACAAACCCACCAGACTTGATGGGTATAAACCATCCAGACAAGCTAGGGTCTTCCATCAGCTTTTGAAAAACTAATGACTGCCCCAACACGAGCTGAAGATTGAAATGAAACGACGAGGAGGAGAACGAGCAGTGAAATAGGTGATGGTCTGAAAATGGGCGCAATCCTTCTATTTCTCCCAAAGTCTTTGTCTATTGTGGAAACGAATAGGGAAGAAAAATCATCCTTTCTGATCTCATTGTTGAGGGTGACGGTGAGAAATATCTGCAATCCTCAAATACTGAATGGCTTTATTACAAAAGTTATTTTTCTCTCCTGTTTTAAAGATCCATGATCCTTTCAGCATATTCCATATTTGTCCGTCTTGGAACTGTGTGTAATACATTTTGTACCCCCAAAATTATTATTTTTTCAAAAGTAGTACACCAACCAACATCACTTTAAGTTTAAATATGCTAAAGCAAAAAAAATAGTAAATCTCAACACATGGGATTTAACAATTGAATTCCAGCGTAGCTCTGCTGGGTTCCTTTTCCCTCGTCGCTCCCGCTGTATCACTCTCACTCCCTTTGTCTCTTTTTCCTGCTGCAAGGGTTGTGACACCATGACAGAGTGCTTTTTGACACAGCCACTTTTCAGCCTAGGCCATAACAGCAAGGGTACATTGCTTTCTGTACCATTGTAGCACATATAACCTTCCCTCGTCACTTTTCTCTCTTTTTTCCCGTCCTCTGCCCTTCTTTGACAGAGAGATGAGTGGCTTTGGCATTGCATGCCTTTGTAACGGAGCCTGAGTACCACTCTTTCAATCTGCAGGTGCAACGATGTACAGTTAATATTCATATAGTGAAAACTCGTGTTTGAATAATCTAAACGTAATGCAATAAACTCACAGTCATCACTGGCTGCTTCATGAATAGAAAAATTGTTTTCCTCAACAGTTCATTGCACAAATGTGCAGCACATATTGATTTAAATGCTGATAGTGACATTGCTACATTAATGTAATGAAACAGCCTTTTAGCCTGGAGGGAAAGCTTTTTTTTTTTTTTTTTTTTGGCCTCTATTGATTCCAGATGGAATTATTTAGTAGTAAAATGTACGAAGGCCGACCACAGAGTTTGGGTGAGCTGAGCTGGAGTCTATAATTACCCAAGAGACAGAGGGGGTGAGGAGGGAGAGGTGGTCATTTAGATAGGATGTTAATTGTAATTACCGCTCTGATGGGATGTTGCCATGGCGACCTCAGCCACTCGGTCTTGGCATGGCCATGGAGGCTGTGGATGTGATGAGTGTGTGTGTGTGACAAAGGTTAAACATGAGACTTGACTGTCCACAAACAGCAGTGCCACTCAGAGTCCATTTGCAACCTTCAGCATCTTCATGCTGCAGATATCCCTCTCCAGCTCCTCGTCCTCTCATGCCCTGCACGGCTCTTCACTCTGCCTCCATCTTTTGCCCTCTGAGCTCCATCTCTTATTTTTAACTTTCACTTACGTCGCTCCGTCACCTACTTCTCTCATCCATCTCTATCCCTCTGTTCTCACTCACTCTTGCATGATTTCTGCACCGCCGCTTCCATCTCTCACCTCAGTTGTTAATCACACGCAAGTAGTTCAGACAGGGGTGCACTCACTTCGTTTCTGTTTATGGCATATCGACCACAGGCTCTTCAGTTTTCTACATTAACAAAGAAGCTGTGCGCAAAAGACTTTGAACCCATTTGTGTTTTTAGAAATTGAGCTTGCGATTTTGGTTATCGTCCTCATTCTTTCATAAGTATATTTTCTGAAGCTGAAGTTAGGTTAGTGGTCAGCTGTGAGTGTGAATCTGAATGTTTATTTTTAATGTGTTGTTAATAAAATGGCATTTTTCTTTAAAGCACAGTAATGAGGCTACTGGGCTGTGGTAGATAGGTGGTCAATGTCACAGTCTCACAAACCAGAGGCTGCAGGTTCAAGCCCAGATTGCATCAGATAGGACATCTAGCAAATCTTTCATGCAAGTTAGCTCACTGTGGCAACCCCTGCAGTTGATAGAATAACTGCATCTCTGTCTAGGACTCTTTTAAAACACTGAGCCAAGTTTTTCCATGGGAGACTGACTCCATCTCAAATGATCTTGTGTGATCAGAGAAAGCATCTTAAATAGATTTTAAACATAGCTAAAACAAACATGTTTTTTTTTAGCTTTCAAAAAACCTCTTCCCATTGGAGTTTCTATTTCCTGTTTTGTTTCACCTTCTGGCAACATTTGCAGTGAACGACTGCACGGTCTGTGGTCAGAAGGTTTGCATCTTCTGCCACAGAGATGTAGATGTTTTGTTAACCAGTAAAATGGAGAAAACTTGTTAAATTAAAACAAACATGTTTTTGGTAACACTTTACAATAAGGTACACAAAATTTGATTAACTACTAGGGAACGAATCAGGAGCTAATAGGTAGTTAACCAGTACTTACTGGGGAACACACAGCCAAGCTTTATTAGGGGACTACTGGTTTGTTACCACAGAAAGAGAGGGAAAATTATCCATGTAGGTACAGAATAAACCCTGCACCAGTGAGGTCACAGCTCATAATTGTCAAAAACCTGTTTCCGGGATTACTGGTGTTATTGGATTCTTACCACTGATCAGCAATTTCATAATCTTGTACTGGTGTCATCTTTACTATGTCTGATTATTACTTACAGAGCACCAAATCATTGCCTGGCTATTATTTTGTTCACTGATGTAGTGAATGTAGTCATACCAAGTTCTTACTGAGGAGCTAATCATTACTTAATCAATACCTGACCATTACCTTCTGGTTTGTTCCTGTGGTAACAAATCAGTAGTCCCCTAATAAGATTTGGTTGTGTGTTCCCCATAAGTACTGATTAACTACCCATTAGCTTCTGCTTTGTTCCTCTTTAGTTTCCTTAGTAACTACCCATTAGTTCTTGATTAGTTTCTCTTCATTTACATGGTAACAAACCAGTAGCCCCCTAATAAGGCTTGGCTGTGTGATCCCCAGTAAGTACTGGTTAAAAATTCCCCATTAGCTCTTGATTTGTTCCTGAGGCGTTCCCTAGTAGTTACTCAAATTTTGTGTACCTGATTGTAAAGTGTTACCAAAATAAGATATTTTGTCTTTCATTATCACGATGAAGCAGTGAATAAAAAACAATTACCTTGTTAATTTTCTGATTTTTATGATCTCACATGTGCAGTAAAAGCTTTCCGGACAGGCTTATTTACATAAAAATATCTAAAATGGTGTTTATGAATGCTCGACCAGCTCTGAGGGCAGCTATTAGAAGTCTAATTTAGGTTTCTGTCATTATCTCTTCTGATGCCTCGGTCATAACTGGTTGGTGAGTTAATCAGGCAGATCAGATTGGAAAGTGATTAGGAAAACACACAGGGCCAGAGATCCTTAATGAGCAGCAAGCAGAGTCAGATGATGTAGAAGAATTTTGAAATCATAAATAAAATCACACCAGATTAGTCATGATTGCGAAGGCTTCGGGATTTAGGGGAGCATGTGACTTTTAAAGCCTTTTGGAAGAAACCAATTTTTGTTTAAAAATTTCAATTGGAGTTGCAAGATTAAAAATCAAACAAACATAATTGCGAATCGCAATCTTATTGTAGAATGTGACTACAACATCTGTTACGATAAATCCACATCCTGTTATTATAATGTTCACAACACTCTCCATGTGACCAGTGAGGACATTTAGAGGTGTAAGGATCCAGCAGATTACCCAAATTGTATTTTTGCACGCAGTTTGTGTTTGTGATTTTTTTTAAACCCTTTGTGATATTAATACAGTATTGTGCACACTGATATTACAATATCAATAAAATATATTTTATTCTTGGCAGCCCTAATTTAAAACAGTTTTTTTTCTTTCCTTTTGAATCACTGTCAGTTTGCCGTAAAAAATAAAAAATAAAAAATAAAGCATTAGTTTGAAGGGTGAAGTAAAAAAAAAAAAAGCACTGAAAACACAAAAAACACATAAAACACAGAGAGATTGTAGAAAAATCAGATTAGGATTTGACATCACTTCTTTAAACCAATGGCTCTCAAACCGGGGTCACCGGACCTCTGGGGGACTGCGAGCCAGTGCTTGAGGGTCCGCAAAAAATAAAATGAAATTAATTTATTTATTAATAATAATAAATAATAATAATAACACACACACACACATGCACGCATGCACGCACGCACGCACGCACGCACACACACACAGATTTACAAGCATGTAGATTTTTAACAACCTGTTAAAACACACCAAAATGCAGGAAATCACATCTATTTTATTCAAATGTTTTCTGGGGAGGACCCCCCCCCAGAGCCCCTGCAACAGAACAAGAACAGGTCTTAAGTATTTATGTTACACAAATATTTCCATTGCAATTACTGTATATATCAGAGTATTAGAGCCACGCTAAGAAAAAAATTACATATGCGAAAAAGTCATAAAATTATGAAAATAAATTTGTAGTACGTCCTGGGTCGGCCCGCACCTGCTGTGCACAGCCTCCAATGCGAGTCATTGGGTTTATGAAGTAGTCCGCGATCATTTTTGGGTCACTGTTTGTGAAATATGCCTCCATCCACATTATGTCATAACTAAATCCTTCAATGCATTACCAGTAATTGAAATGCAGTACGGTTTCAGTTTATTATAAGAATCCATGAATACGCCACAGTGTGTTGGGTCCCCTGTTACAGTACTGCCGACGTCAACATTCATCATTTTACCACAGTTGTAAGACTTATTTTTCATGTCGGAGTTCTGATAATATTAAGACTTTATTCTGGTAATACAGTATCACAAGTCTGTTCTCATAATATTATGACTTTATTCTTGTAAGACTATGACTTTATTCTCGTTCCTAATGCCATTTTTTTCTTAGTGTGGCCCTAATACTCCATCATAAAATAAAGAGACAAACTGAAGAAAATTACAAAACAAGCATAATATAACATCATAATTTAGGTGAACTTGTCTTTTGAAACAATTTTAATCCTGAATGCAGCAGCACAACAAACAAAACTGATTGAGTTTCAAGTCTCGAGTTTCTCTTCAAAAGGACTTTTGAAATCTTGACACGGGTCCAACACATTTGTCCTGTGCTTCTCTTTAGTTTGTGAAGTCTTGTTCTCTTCTTTTGATTTACTCTTCCCACAGGAGTTCTGTATGGAGGATCATCTATAAAACAACATTTCATACTGAACACCAGCATTCCACCTTCAAACGAGCCTCCGAGGTCACCTCCACTTTAGAGGAACAACTGGGATTTTAGTAAAATTACAGAGTATAAATTTGAGAAAATAGTTGAACACTCAGAGAAATAAGTCTGAGATGAGTGGCCTTATGTTTAATAAAAACCTCAGGGAGCAAGCTGAATAGAAAACTTCATAATTGTTTGGTGCAAGTCATGTTCTTCATTAGAAAAAGCAGAATTTACAGAATAAGAATTATATCAGAATGACACCCTGATGCATGCTCAAATTTGGACTGAGGAAGTCTTTCGGACGAAAGACGAAACGTTTCTACAATTTTTTTGCTTTATTTTGTTTTGTTTTTTGAATGTCCAGAGGACCAGACTTAGCTTTTTTAGATATATCAGAATGAGTGCATAACCATGTTTTGTCTGCTTAATCATGTTCATTGTGCAAAGTGTCAACAAAAAGTGAAATAAAACAGCAAGCAAAACCAGAATGACCTTTTTCCTGATAGATAAACGTGCTTTTAAACACTAAGGGACACACTATCTGTGTTGGTGATAACAGGTCTCTGTTGTAAATGAGTCCATGAGGCTCAATGGGAACTAGCCTGTATCAATAAAGGCTGAATGTTGTTGTCCAAAAATAATGTGATTTATTTGACTGAAGGGCTTTGAAAAATAAAAGAGTAAAAAGTAACACCAAACAATAGGAAAACTGTGAATATTGCATTTATTTAGCATTTCATTATCTTGAAAATATTAACTCTGCAGACTGCTTTTAATCTTTTTATAAAGAAAATATATTCAATTAAACAATACAAAAAAATGATGTTTTTAGTTCTCACTTACCTGCCAACATATTATGTGTTTGATTGAGCAAATGAACGACATACAAGAGACTCTGAACGTGTGCAGCACAGTACACCAGTGTTTAACCAGCCAGAGGTGTCTTCTAGCCCGTGAAGGTCTGCTGCCTTTAGCGTGCCTAATAGATTTTCATTTGGAACTTTCTGTTATGCGGTGGAGGAGGACACTGCTCCTGTCACATTTAATCAGCTCGTCTGTTCTTCTTCATCTCACCTCTGTTTCAGTCTGCCTCACCCTGTGACCTGGCAAACATCCCCTGACCATCTGCACTCTCATTATTTACATGCCGCCTCGACTTTTACTCAGATCCTTCTAGTTTATCTGGAACTCTAGTGTTTCAAGAACAGTAATATCAAGAGAAATTGCATTTCCTGTCAAAATGCAGTTATTGCAGAAGAACATGCTAAAAACAGCTGAAATTAGCTACATGCTTAAATGTAGCTGAAATGGATGAACAAGACAAAATTAGCTGAAGGAAGCAGAAAGAGGTTTGTTGAATTAGATTTAAAATATGAGCTGACATTTGGAACTTAGCTGAAAAAGCTGCATTTAGCAAAAAAAAAAAAAAAAGGGCAGAAAATTACAATACTGTAGTTGAAAAGTCAGAAAGAAGCTTAAACTATCAGAAGGAAGTGGAAAGAGCTGAAATGCGCCAAAAAAAAAGTGGGCACAGCTAAAAAAAAAAAGGTAAGATTAGCATAAAACAGCTAAATAGTAGCTGAAGTAGCAACAACAAAGCTGAAAGTAGCAGAAATAATCTGAAAGGAGCATAACAAGCTGAAATTTGCAGAAAGAAGTTAAAAGAAGCACAAACATGTTGAAATCAACAGAAAGAATCTGAAAGGAGCACAGAACAAATGGAAAAAAAACAGCTGAAATTAGTTCAAAGTAGTCAAATTTGCACAATGAAGCTGAACCAGAACAAAATGTGAAAGGAGCAGTAAAAGGTAAACAGATCTAAAGATTTGAAGGATGTAAAATGAGCTATATTAATTTTCTATGAGAAATAAAATGATTGCACTAATACCAAAAGTCATAGCAGGATTGTCCTGAAAGAGCTGAACATTTTGATATGATATAGCTTGAAAAGTGCATGATGAGAATCGTGCAGACAAACATAAGAAAAATGGATCACAGTGGTGTGAACGCTAAAAGCCATTCTGTTGAGGATCTGACTGAGGCCCGTCTCCGCATCTTTCCTGACCTGCTGGAGTAAAGATTTAATTTAGTCCTGCATGTATTGATTCCTGAAGAGCGTAATGTGTTAAAGGAGAGAAAAAGAGGAGCTGCTGAAATCTGGTAAGAAGACGAAGCTGAGATATGCAAACGTCTTCATTTTTAAGCTAACTAGACAGAAATCACACGTTTACAACAGAAAATACAAAGCTTTTCTCTTCCTTCTTTATCTTCTTGACCTTCCTTTAGTATCGAGTATCCCACGTACAGGTCATATCCCTCCTCCATCTGCTCTTCTTGAGGCTGAGGAAGCAAAATAGCATGTTACTGTCATTTTTCTTGGCCTCTGGTCCCTGAGCCATCTGAGAAAGGATCAATACTCATCGTTGTCTGTTGTCCCCTAATCACAGCTCCACTGGTGGGAGATGAAGCAGAGCAACTCTCTGCTGCCCTTTCTGCTTCTTTTCCTTGTCCTTGTGGTTTTCTGAATTACCTCCCTCATTTTTTTTTTTTTTTACTTTCCTGCTGCCAGACGAACCTGCTAGTGAGTGTGTGTAAGCAGCCATTTCTAATAACATTGAAAAAGTCCATGTTTTTCAGTGTTTTTTTCTTTTTTTTTGTTTTGTATTGTTAAAAAGCGGCCAAGAGCCTCACCATCATAATAGGTTGCCCTTGATGTTGCGTTTTCACGTTTCATATTCATACTTTCTGCCTCATGTCAGCGTTTGATGTTTCTGCTGAGAGGTTGCACTTGATGTCAGATGCTCCATTTACATTACACTGAACTAAGCATTGCATGAGCAGGGTGTGTTAATGAATAAATGAATTAATTAAATCCTGTTTGATCCACCATCATCACCGGGCATTTCTCTCCCTCGGTAATGACCTCCATGATGGGACTGACTTTAATGGGATTTTAATCGATTTAGCTGTGCTAGTTTTCTGGTGCGGATGTGACCTGTGCTGCTCAGACAGAGGTGAGCAGGCTAGATGATCCAAAACTGTTTTTATTTATTTTTTTAATCCTTCTTTTTGGACATTTTTCCAACAAAAACCTAAACAGACCAAGTTAAACTCTTCATTACATTAAAAGGTTTTTCATATTCATCTGAATGTTTAAATGCTGGGACTGTGTTATTTTTTATTTTTTTTGGTTCCATTTGAAACTGTTCAAAATTTGGATGCCCTCAGGTTCTCTGGTCCAAACACATTAACTTGCTTCTCACTTAGTCTCATTCCAGCCAAATGAAACAGGAAAAAGAGCATTATCAAATATTATATTGGGAAAGGTAGGAAGATTTGGACTCAGATGGAGGAAACTTAAAATCTATTTTCAAGGTAGAACAGGAAAATCCATTTTAGAGAGGAGAGAAATAATCTGACATCTTCAGATTATTAAGACTCAACACAGCATGGCAATGCATTCTAGAACGTGGTTATTGTCATTTACAAGAATATGTTCATTGCATGTTGAGCTAAGAAGCAGAGCCAAGATTTTGCATCATTTTCAGTTTTGTACTATGCAAATGTAAAACTTTTTTTAATACAATGTGTCATGAGGATATAGAAAAAATAAAGTGTTGTCATTCTAACAGCATTTTTTTTCTCCCAATGACAATGGGTACAACTTCCTGTCAGACAGTAGGGGTTGAATAGATAGTCAACTAGTCGACGAGTCAATTCTAGGGCATCTCACAAGTTTTTATATTTCACGTCAACTAGTTGCAGTCACCGCTTTCCTGTATTTGCAGTATGATAAACGGTAGGAGCTTAAACATATGCCCAATGTTTTTTTTTTGTTGTTTTTTTTTGTAAATAATAAATTACATTTATTAGCCAAAAAAAAGTGAATATGATATAGTATCTTGAGTTCGTATGACGTCATTAACTAGTCGACCTCAACTCAACTTTTATCATGTTAAAGTTGACTTTAAAAAATATGTAGTAGTTCAACCCCTGTCAGACACAGGGAGTAACATAGTGGAGCACGGACCACAGTTTATTTGAAAGTAATTAGCATTCGGTTTAGCAGAGAAAATGCTGATTTTTGTTTTGTTCACACTTATTTAACAACCGTAAAGTTTGCTAAAATGCTCTTGCAGAGTTCAGGTACATGTTGTGTTTGCGGCTGCATGATCAACCAGACCAAACTAAACCAGTGGCTACAACAACAGTGTCTTCAACGCAGACCCAAAACAAAACAAAAAAACAGTGTTCCTGTGAAAAGCCGTATAGTTTCCATCAACTACCTACAGATGAGGATTTAAGAAGAATGTGGATGAAAATGTGAACTTCAAGAGACCACCCAAAATACTGTACGTTTGCTCATTTTACTTTGTTGACAAACAGCTGATAGAGGAAAACCTGCATCCTACTTTGTGGCTTGGACTACAATAAATCACTGGAGAAGAGACTCAGGATCCTCAGAAGGATCAAAAACAGTGTGATAAGAATCAGTTATGATTTCAAGTGTATGAAGGGCACAGCATTATTGTATTTCATCATCTTCGGTATTATGATTTGCTCTTTAATTAACCCAAGCTTGGCGATGAAGGACTTTAAGGCTTTGGTTGGGCTCTATCTGCTTCAAGGTAAATGAGATTGTGTCCCATCTCTTTTAACAAAACGACCGACCTTATTACATAATACCACAAAGTAATACACCTCAGATCTTTTCAGGTTGTTCATAACTTCACTGTCGGAAGCAACTGAGTCATTGAAGTAGCTAAATATGCTAGTAGATGTAATCTGCAGCCACTTCTTCATCCCTCATCCACAGCAGGCAGTGTTATGATTATGATGTCCTGTTTGAGCTCTGACGGGTGGTGTTCCCACTTGTTTAAATTAAATCCACAATGCTCTGAGAAACTACATCAGCTCATATTGTTCACACATAAACAAATACCGGTTCTGATCCACGCTGCAAGTCGCACCCATAATTCACACAAGGAAACAACAGGGGCAAAGAATAAGGAGGATAAAGAGTTGACATTTGAACGCTAAAGCAAGTCAATCCTTAATAAAGAAAAATCAGTTCAAAATTGTTTTAAAACGTTAAAAAAAAAAAAAAAATCAACGTTTAGATTTAGCTCCTTAACGTCTGTTTGAGAGCTAATATTTATATCAAAATGAAAGTGACGTGACACTGAGGTAAACATTAATCATTAAGTCCTGAAACCTGGTTCCTCTTTATTATATATATATATTTTTACTTCCGCCTCTGTAACTGTCTGTGACAGTTCAGTGTCATTACTCTGACAGACCTCTGAATACAGATACCTTCTCATGTTCCTGTGATCATCATCAATAAATAACATTACCACTGCAGCTGTTCTGTAGTAAACTCTGCTGTTAAATGTTCTCATCACCCTGCTGACCACAGATGTGTAGTTGTACAGCTGTTAAAAGTGTATGCAGAGCAAAGTGTGTGTGTGTGTGTCTGCACAATCTTCCAAGCGCACATATAAACTGTATGGTTTAAAATTTGACTATTAATGGATTTCTCAGTGATTTTCAGCTGATTTAATTCTCATATCAAGTCCTGACTCCTGACATTTCAACTAAATATGGAACCAGAAAGTGAAAACTGTCAAGAGTTTTGAAAATTAGATCTGCTCAGTTTTTTTTTTTTTAAATACTGTGATACTTTGAGTGAAATAACATTTTTTTCAGAAACTGAGGCAGTAAAACTGAAAATGAAATCCAACTCTTCACCAACTCAATCTGGCATTCACAACCGAACAGTTTAAAAGTTGCAGTTATTTAATTTGTGGCCGAACCTCCATCCTGATAGACGTGTGGGGACAACAACGAGAACATGTTGCATTCAAAAAACAACTCATAGCTAAAGCCCAAGCAATTAATTTTTATTTAAAAGGTGTATAACATTTGGCTGCTAATTGGCTGTATTTGTTTTGCATAATTAACCAGTTATGACATTAAAGACTGAAATTTGTTAGGTTTAATACAAGAATCGTGTGCTTTTCTGCACTTTTTGCAAAACATTTGCAGCTTGCACAGATCATTCTGTCCTCTATGCAATAATTGTCTGCTCTGACCAGGGCCTTGGCTCTCATCACAGCTCTCAGACAGGCAGCCAACATGAAGATGGGATCAAAAACGCAGGAGGAGGAGATCTTGGTGACTGGAATGAGACGTTCTTTCATCTTGTCTCTGCCATGCCGGCACACACTCTAATGCTTCATTTTCCCCCCACATGAGGGAGGGAGTCTCCACAAAGAGATGTCTGTGTGAACTCTCCGTGTCTGTCTCCTCTTTTCATTTCTGCTGTAACTGGTTCAATCCTGATTGAAATACAGATCAAGATCAACTCAATTATGTGCTTCGATTTTACATTCACTTCCCCCCTCGCTTTTATGTTAAAGAGAATGATTTTTTTTTCTTCTGCTTAGAGATTTTAGATTTTACTTTTTTTGACTAGAGATTTTAGAGATTTCTTAGACGGTGATCGAACACTCTCCCTCAGTGGATTTATCTAAAGTTTCCTTTAGGAAAACAGACTAGTCATTTATCTGTATGTTTTTCACATTAATTTAAATTAAATAAACTGCATGGTGTGATGCTGAAAATGCAACTGAAAACTAGAGAAATTGCATTTCCTGCAAGAATGCATTGTGAATGCTTATTGCAAGAATTCCTGCAAGAATGCATTGTGAATGCTTATTGCAGAAAAACTTGATGAAAAACAGCTGAAGTTAGTTAAAAACCTGCTGAAATGTATCTGAAATGGAATAACAATCCGAACGAAGCAGAAAAAAGCAGAAATAACTCATATTTGATGAATTAGGTTTAAATGTGCAAAAATGAGCACACAAATTAGCAACTTAGCTAAAAAAGGCTGAAATTAGCAAACAATAGCTGAAAAGTAGCTGAAAGTGCAGAAACTACCAGAAGGAAGTGGAAAGAGCTGAAGCTAAAAATGTGGAATTAGATGAAAAAGCTAATATTGGCATAAAACAGATGAATAGTAGTTGAAATAGCAGAAAAAGCTGAAACTACGGTAGTAGAAAAAAATTGAAAGGAGTATAACAAACTGAAACTAACATAAAAAGTTAATTAGGCTAAAAGAAGCAGAAATTACAGCAGAAAATTTTTCATTAATCTGACAGCAGCTGAAATTACCTAAAAAATGCTAAACGAAAAATTAGCTGAAAAGGCAGAGCAAGCTTAATTAGCAGAATAAAGCAGTAAAAGCTTGTTTGCCTAGGCTGAAAGAAGCAGAAATGAGCACAAAAGTGGAAATTGTTTAAAAAAAAAGGCTGAACAGTAGGAAAAAAAAAAAAAAAAAAAAAAAGCTGCATAGTAGCTAAAACATGAGAAAGAAGCATACTCTACCAGAATGGAGTGGAGAGAGCATAGTCTTGCTGAATAAGGATGAAAAAAATTGAAACGTGTGAAAAAACAACGTGGAATTAGCTGAAAAAGAATAAACAATTTGATTACAGTTTGGTTTTGACAGACTGAAAAATCACATCTAAGGTACAGAGTTTAAAACCGACGTTTGTTTAGTTTAACTTTATAGAGACGTCCACTGTTTCCAGTTTCTGCTGAAGCAAAAGTCGATGTTGGTAACGATGATAGAGAGCCATCTGCAAAAAGCCCGTTTAGTTGTTTGACTGAGAACTTAACGCCCAGAGTTTGAAGCTCAGCTGCGAGTCTGACTACAGGTAGTCCTCGGTTTACGGCTGAGATCCGTTCTAACGGCTCAGCCTTAAACCGATTCAGCCTTAAACCGAAAC
>JARVLU010000002.1:17283559-17308365 GCA_031762415.1 Simpsonichthys santanae | reverse complement strand
TAACAATATCAACAAAAAAAAAAAAAAAAAAAAAAAAAAAAAAAACTGTGATGGCATTAGATTGCTGGAGTTTGGTGTGAAGCATTTTAAGAAAACCCTCTTGTTTATTTGCTTAGAAGATGACTGACACCAGAAGCACAACAGGAAAATGAGTCTGCCTGGGCTTTGGGTCATTCAGAGGCAAATGAGATTTAAATGGTAAACTACGGTAATTATGTCCTTGAAGACAAACTTTATTAATGAAAGAAGTGGACTGAAGTGTTTGGCAGTGAGACAAGCAGGGGGTTGTCCTCAAATCCACAAAAAAAGTGAAACCCTTGCATTTCACACCCCCATCCACCAGTGGTGCACTTATTCAGCACGATTTTCTTTGAGGATGCAGCTGCACGTTCTCCTGAAGCTCTGCCCTGTCACTTTTCCTGTCCAGATAAAGACAAACTCCTTTTGTCTTTCATACATTTGACAGTGGAGCTTGTAGATTGCTTTGAAAGTTCAGTTTTCAAGGATGTAACTGGCACGCCGTGCACAGGAAAATGGGCCATCTGGTGATCCTTACATGAAGCTTTGCTGCCCTCCAATTCTGACCCATCAGGAGGACATCCGCCTCAGCAAAGCAGGCAGACAAGGACATGCCTCCCTTACACACAAACACACACACACACACACATACACACAGTCACAAAAACACAGCTTAGAAATACTGTGAACCCTGCAACTGTAATTAATGAGCTATCATATGTTTTGGACTATAAAGCGCACCGGATTATATGGCGCAATATCAATGAACGGGTCTGTTTTCATACATAAGGTGCATTAAGCGAAACAAGTTCATTATGACAGATTTTTTTAGCGCTGTGTACCACATAAAATTGGTTTGAGGTCAGTAAGCACAATCAGAATTAATACATAAGGCGCACTGTCGATTTTTGAGAAAATTAAAGGATTTTAAGTGCGCCTTATAGTCTGAAAAATACGGTAATTTTTTTTTTTTTTCACTCCTGAAGGCTACAGAGTATAAAGTACTGGTAATGTCACCATCAAACTGGTTGGCCCACTGTGACTGTGCTGCTTATGGGACTGAGTTGTTGTGGCTCCTCGGACTGACGAAGTCCTTTGAATAAAGGACGAAACGTCTCAACGACAAAAAGAAACCGTCCAGAGATGACCTGACTCAACTTTGTGGGAAGTACTGGTAATGTCACAAACCCACAACTTTAATGATAATGCAGCTACTGACTTAACTATAATGTCACAAACAAAAAAAAAGTAGAAATATGCTGTATGATTTGTAAGTTAATTTTTGATAACTACTGAATTTGTTTTTAATTGTTATAAGTGATCATGCATGTCTGATAGTTTTTGAACTCCAGCGTCCACATGTTGTTGTTCTCAGTGAAGGACTCTGTATACGCTGCATGTGGACGCCCGTTTCAATAGATCTGTGAAAACTACCGCGGTAAACCCTTTCACGCTGCACCATTTGATAAACTTCAAGATAAACTTTTTGTGTCATACTTTGCGAGGAGTAGCTTTGAAGCAGACTCAACTTGAAATCAAGCTGCCTAACACGATGTGGGTCTCTGTTGTGAAGCCAAAAACTTCTCTGACCCACTTAGACGTAGACTCAGGAAGACCTCTGGTAATGTGCTATGAAATCAGACACTAAGGTGTTACCAGCAGACCCATCAACACCTTAAACTTATACTCCTTAAACTATTCCTGAACCACTTTTGCCATTTGCCAGAGTGCTGTATGTACTGGATCTGGAAGACAGCACTGCCATCCAGAAGACCATTGCCATGAAGGTGTCTATTTGGTCAGCAAAAATATTGATATGAGTGAAGCCTGTCAAAGTGATACACACACAAATGGAAACAGTTTGTCTGCAGAGAACAGCCCTAAAGGAGAATCCCACATTCTAGCTTACTTTCTTAGTGCATCCTCTCTTCTCTTTAGAATTAATACACAAAGAAATGAAAAAAAAAGTGCATCTTTCTTGAACCACTTTTGATCGTTACTCTAACGATCAACGCAGACTGTCCCGTGTGACCATCTTGCTGATTTCTGCTGCATGAAACATCAAATCAAAGACCTCCCCCACCCAGTTAACTTGTCATCTGCATCCGATTGGTGCAAATGTAACAAGATGATCAGTGCTTAAAATGTTGCTGTTGATTGGTGTATAATTGAGAATTACTGTTGATCCTACATCTCAGACTTCATCGTCACTGATTACTCCGACGCAGCTTCAAATTGCATTAAACACAGCTGCAGCTTCGCATTAAGCGTTTTTAACTGTTGAAGCTAAATGTATTTGTCACTGCGGTTTGTTGTATAATGACATAATAACAAACCACGTGTCTACATTTTATTCAATCCAACTCCTATTATTCTGCAAAAGATATGTCTAAATGCTGCCACGAGTCAGTCTTTACCACCCACAGGTTCTTGCTCGTCTCCGATGTGACAGTTTTATTTTAGATTCTCAAGAAAGGTGAGCGACATGCTTCTGTGTCTTTGTGGAAAGATTAAAGAAAGTCAAATGTGCAGAAAAACAACACATGCCAGTGAGAGCTCTCACAGAGGAAGCAGGTCTGACGTGATAAAAATAATAAAGAAAAACAACCCGACGGATGTGAGAGCAAACTGTGAAACTGACAGTCGAGGCTTTTTTTTCCTTTTTTTTAAAGAGTTACTTTAGCACGCTGCAAATTCTCTTTCTTTTTTTTTTTTTTTTTTTTTTTTTTACTTTGAATATGCACTCAATGTTAGACAGAGCAGCATGGGGCAGATTAGTACAAATAAAATCAGGACTGAGTTCCAGCAGTGGTAGCAAAACGCTGAAGGAAAATACGTTAAGCTTCATGAATTCACACCTTGCAGCAGAAATGCTAAACTTCTAGTCAACAAAACTGGAGGCCAAGATGTCGGTTTAACAAATCTAAACACACGCTGCACTACAAACATCTGGATTGTTGTCGTACAGAAAAAGTTTTACCTCCTCGTTTTCAATCTTTAGCGTAGCCAAGCGAGACTGCAGCTGCTGGAACCTCAGCATGAGCTCCCCGTTTACTGGTGGCTGTAAAGAGATCTGACTCACCTAAAACAAAAATAAAACATTTGTTAAAATACAGATAAGCTGAATCAGGCCTCTGAATTCTTCTTACACTGCAGAGCAAACTTCTGCAAACTAAAGTCAGGCAGACATGAGATCAGCACAATGGCAGTCGACTAATAAAACTCCGAACACATGTTGAGCTACTTGACTGCAGGGGAAGAAAAATTTAACAAATGCACATAATTTGTCAATTCTGTGGCTCGTAAAATCTGATTGGCAGACTCGCTGCAATAAAAAGCTAAACATTTAATAGCTGACCTCATTTTGTTGTGTCTGAAACTTTTTTCTTTACATTTGAATAAGCACTTTTCCAGAGGAATTGTAACCCAAAAAAACAAATATATATATTTTTTTCTACAGAGCCATGAAACCTAATCATTACAAGATCATTGCTGCTTCACTACGTACTTCGTCTCCCATGTGAGATTGGAAATCAAATTTTGCTGGAGGGCAGAAGGCCGTTGGGTACATCTCCATAAACCTCTGTCGGTCACTTCGAGGGTCCAGACTGTCCACTGCGTTTTCGATGATATCGAGACCCTCGTGACGCGATGTTTCCAGGTTGTACTCTGCTGACAGGTAGGTCCGCAGAGACCGATTCAGACTTGCATGGTATCCCAAATCACAGCACTGAAGAAAAAAAGAGAACTGCATCAGATGGGTTGTTTTGTGTCATCCAGGTCAGGGGTCTGCAACCTGCGGCTCTGGAGCCACATGTGGCTCTTTAGTCCCTCTGCAGCAGCTCTTTCAAGCTTAGACCAATACTAACATAAAACTGAATTTTATACAGTGTTATACCCACAACAACAAATGACTAGTTTTAGCAGTTTTCCTGTCATGTCCTTTGCAATTATGTGGATACTAGTACTAATACACAGAGTAAATGATACTCACTTTAACTTTATGTTTTATTACTTCAAAGTTGGATACTCAATTTCTCCACAATGGAAAAAAAAAAAAAAAAAAAACAATCACATTTGCCTGCACAGTTCATTGTTTTATGTTTTTTTTTTTTTTTATGGCAAATATAATATATGTATATATTTTTCTTTACAAGAATCCAGTCTTCTGTGATGGACTTGTGACCTGTTCAGGGTGTCCCCTGCCCCATCTTGAACAGTGACTGCTGGATATGGGCACCAGTGACCCCCGTGACCCATAAAGGAAGAAGCGGGTAAAGATAATGGATGGATGGATGAATGGATGGATGGATGGATGGATGGAATCCAGTCTTTTCTTTTGTCTCAAAATGTAAAAATATCAATCAATGTTAATCATTACTGGCCAGAAAAGCCTCCTCTAATAAACTTAAAGTGGCCCATGGGCCACCAGTTGATAATGACAATTGTAGTAGGCTGTGCAGCTCTGGACACATTTAATTTAGTGAACAAAAGGGTTCTTTTTGATCGTAAAGGTTGCAGACGCTTGATCTAGGATAATCAAAATGACAAAGAAGAATTATACGACGAAAGACTGAAAATTCACCGATAATACAGTAATACCAAAAAAAAAAAAAGCTAAGAACATCATTCTAAATTGCTGTTTAATGCTGTTTATATAAGCAGAATGACATAAATGACAATTAATGCAATCTTTGTTATAATTGATGTTATACACTGCAAGGACACAGACAAATTTGTAACTAAGGACAAAGAAACTTTGTTAATTCAAGTAAAAAACATGTATGGAAAAGAAAAAAAACCTTTTAGCGACTATCACAATCCTTCTAAAATGGATGAAATGTAATTTCTACAATATGTTTCACCTTGAAACAAAGAAAATAGGATCGTTTTGGGATCAGTTTTATACTGGAACAGCTCTCCATACAATTTAGAGTAGGTGCATTTTTTTTTTATTTTTTTCCTACCTGAACCTTCCTCATAACAAAAATAGACACTGGAAAGCAAATAAATAAACAAGTTTATGTTTATGCGGTTAGATTATTTTACTTGTTTATTAATTTCTACCTAAGATCCATGGCAAAAAACAAGCTTTGGCTTGAACTTCATGGAAGACAGGGATTTATTTCAAAGTTTTCTAAGCCTGCAGAAATTTCACTTTTCTGGGTCTGAACGGTTCTGGTCCAATGTCCTGCTTGTATACTTTGTTTGTGTCTCTAAAAAGTTGTTTCACTAACGTAGACGTGTGTGAGTGTGCACACACAGCTCACACAGAGTGCATCCCACACTGTATCACCCCCAACACACACACACGCACCCTGGTGAGATGTGAAGGCTTGTGTGCAAAGCAGGGAGAGGGGTAATTTCAGCACACAGCATGTTGTCATAAAAAAGCTGTGCCTCTCTCTTCAGTCCTGTTTGGAATATAAAATCTCAGAACTTCAGCTCAAACCTCACCCTGCTCAGCTTTATAGTGGGTCTGAAAAATATTCAAAACCCCGGTGAGGCAGATCATAAATAAGTCATGTTTATCTGCGTGATGGCCTGAAAAAGGCAAAGCAATCTGCTTGTAAAGCTCACAAGAAACACAGGATGCAGTTTTAAACTAATCATTTGCTGAAAATTATATTAACCAGAACCAAAATTTGGTGCTGATTTTGTTCTGCATTTGGATAATCAGAAGTGTGTCAAAAACAAAACAACAGCAAGCTTTTAAACAAGCCAAGATGTTAAAGACATCTGTTTACTGATTATGACGAGAAATTTAATCTAAGCCAGTGTAAACGCCACTTAATTTTTTTTCCTACAGAAACAAAGAAAAGCAATCAAATGAAGGACAGCGCTTCCGTTTTCTCAGAAAACAGCTGCTTCCATACTCACGTCAATCAGGTCTGACAAGTCATGGATGTAGTATTTAAAAACGGATGCATTTGTTGCCTCCAGTGTGAGCAGGTACTCGTTTCGAGCTTTGATGGACTTCAGCTTGTTCTCCGAGTACTTGGCTTGGCGCTGACAAGAGAAATGGGGACAGAAATGAGAAACAACAGAGTGAGGAAAAACTAAATTTAACTAGAAAAAATGTATTTCCTGCGAAAATGCAGTGTGAACGCTTATTGCTGAAGAACTTGCTGAAAAACAGCTGAAATTAGCTAAAAAGTATGCTGAAATGTAGCTGAAATGGAAAGTTAGCAGAAGAAAGGAGAAAGAACACATATTTGCTGAATTAGGTTTAAATAAGCAGATATGAGCACAAACATTAGGAAATTACTGGTAGCTAAAAAGGCTGACATTAGCAAAACATAGCTGAAAGATAGCTGAAAAGGTAGAAAGAAGGCTAAAGTACCAAAAGGAAGTGAAAGGAGTTGATATGAGCTCAAAAAATGTGGAATTATCTGAAAAGCTAAATTTTGCATAAAACAGCTAAAAAGTAGCTGAAATAGCAGAAGATGCTGAACATAGCAGAAAAAGGCTGAAAGGAACATAACAAACTCAAATTAGCAGAAAGAAGTTAATTGGGTTGAAAGTAGCAGAAATTACCAAGAAAAACTCACATTTATCTGAAAACTGCTGAAATTAGCTAAAAATGCGCTAACAAGTAAGCTGAAGAGGTAGAACAAGCTTAAACTATGTAGGTGAAGAAAGCAGAAAGAACACATGTTTGCCCAATTAAGCTGAAAGAAGCAGAAATTAATAAAAAAAAGTGGAAATTATCTGGGAAAAAAAGCTACAATTAGCAAAAAAAAAAAAAACAGCTATATAGTAGCTGAAATTGTAAAGAAAGCTGAAACTTGCAGAAACAAACTGAAAGGAGCTGAAATTAGCAGAAAGAAGTTAGAAGAAGCACACAAATGTAGTTAGCAGAAATAATCTGAAAGGTGCTCAAAACAGCTGAATAAACAGTTGAAATTAGCTGAAAGTAGCTGTTTAATCTTGTACAAGGAAGCTGAAAGAAGCTGAACTAGAACAAAATGTGAAAGGAGCAGTAAACAGTTGTAAACAGATCTAAAGATGTGAAGGATGTAAAATGAGCTCAATTCATTTTCTACGAGCAAAAAAATGGCAGAAAAGGCTAAATATTTCAAAAAGCTAAAGTTGCACCAATACCAAACGTCATAGCTGGATTGTCCTGAAAGAGCTGAAAGTTTTGATTTGTGAACTGTTGAAATAACTTGAAAACTGTGGGATGAAAATCACGCTGAAAAACGTACAGAAGAAAAATGGATCACAAAATGCTTCATAAACATTCACACAGTAATGACAAGTGAACAACTGGATGGCTGGCAAACCAAGACTCACACCACACATTTAAATGTTTAATAAAAACAATAAAATATATTTTAAAACAGCCTCTGTTTTTAGCTTCTGCTAGGACGCCTCAGTCTGAGCCAATGTCTTCATCCAACACCAGACAAACATGAGGCTGATCGTCACTGACTGACCAATGGACTCTGACTCACCATCATTCATTTCTTAGCAATGCTGCGTGCATTCTTGGAAAAGTTGTGTAAAACGGACGATTCCATCAGTTTTCAGTCATTTTACACGGACGCTTAACAACTTACAGGCCTGTGCTGGGAGCGAAACATCAGCCAGATTTGTTTGGCTGTGAAAATGCGTACAGTGTTTACCCTTACACAAATCTGGGAGACTTAACAAAAACAAATGGACTGCTGCCAAAATCACACAGTTTTTCAGTCACTGTGTGAGGTAATAAAGATGAGAGCAATTACAAGACATTTTCTTTATTTTGAAACTACTTTAAGATTGCGGATGGGAAGTGGATTTTCAAACTTTAAGTCTAGTTAAGTAGAGAAATTCAAATGATTATTGTCACAATCAAGTAGAGCTGGGCGGTATACCGGTTGTAATTTCCCATCCGGTATGAATTTTTCATCTACCGCCACACCACAGCACAGCTGAGAAAACGGCTTCAACACGCATCAATTTATATAATGTTCACCACTGGAGAGCGCTGCATGGAACGTCACTGCCTTCAATAGAGGTAGAGCTCAGCCAGGTAGCATAACAATCTGTTAGCTAACAGCTGGTCGTAAGTTGGAGTAAAGAGCAGAAAACAGATGGCAGATAAAGAGAGTGAGACTGGAGATGTAAAATAAGAACTTGTGCCCAAGAGAGGAGCCGTTTCTGCAGTTTGGAAGTTTTTTGGTTTTAAAAATCCGACACGAACCAAAAGTTTGTATATTGCAAAGTTTGTCGTGCCGCTGTTTCTGCCGGGGAAAGCAAGCGGTGGAGCAACATTACAAATGCAATAACAATCCACCTATGCAAGGACATGGTCCTGCTACAGGCAGTCGAGAGAGATGGGTTCAGAGCAATGATTAAAACACTGGATTTGAGTTATGTCTTAAAAGATTTTAGCCAAGAACAGTTTACATTCTGCTCTTTCTGCTATTTCATACTGACTCATTCATATATTGTGTAATTTTTTGGGGACAAAGTAATTAATACTTTTGATCACAGCCTTGATTTAAAGCCTTGTACTCCTGACAGTAAAATAAACCACACATATATAAAATTCATCATGGGGAAAAAAAAAAACAAAAAAAAAAACAGTTTAAAAAATAAATAAAATACAGTGAAACAGCCAGAATCTTTACAAAATCCATGATACAAATTTTTTAGTCATACCACCACCCAGCACTACTGTCAAGCCTGTTTTATTGTAATTCTAAAATTCTGTTTCATAATGGTGCTTTTACAGACGGTGCACTTTTTTCAGCCCAAAACGTGCAGCTCAAACAGCAGCCAGTCATTTTTCCGTCATCATATTTTATTTTGAAAGAAGTAGAAACTATGGTTATGGGTGAGCTTAACTTTACTGCGGTGCTGCCAGAATATGTGCACCCCTGCCCCGCTTAACATTGATCCATAAGACAAGTGAAAATGATAAACATTAAGATCCCAAGCTAGCTAAATTAGCAGCAGCACATCTCTGGATCCAAAGCCTCCGTTTCATACAAATATTCCAAGTGAAAGCTAATAATGAACAACAAATCTGAATAGTGGTTTTGCTTAACAGGCTCATCCAAATGAAAATAAAATGAAAAAGAAAAGTGAATGATGAGTTGATGGATCGGTTTTATTTAAATGTCACAAACTTGAATAAAACTGGGGTATGAAGGTTGTGAAAATCGTTCTACCTTCTCCTTTATCTTCTCAATCTTCCTCTCCATCCGTATGCTGAACACAGGGTCCCCCCGGCCAGTCTGTTTCTCCTCCTGCTTCTCAGCTTCCTTCAGCTTGCTCTCAGCATTGATGCTCTCTGAGTGGTACATGTGGTAGGTCTTCATCACCTGAAGGTACACAAAAGTTGCCATTAATTGCATGGATTCAAATCTTTAATGCCTCTATTAATCTGCACCGGTGCAGACAGAAAAGGGCCCCATCGTCAAACTGTGCATTCTGATTGAAATAAATAACGTGTCAGTCAGTATTTGTGGGGTCGAAGGTCAGAATAATTCATTCAAGCAGATATAAGATACAATTTGAAGCTCACATATTTCAACCAGCACATTCATCATGCATCATTTCAACTCCGCTCGTATCCACCTCTCCTTAAACCGCTTGCCAAGACAGATTCTGTCCAGCTTTCTTATACGAGGTGCTCAAATAGCCCCCAAAATCACAAATCCCAGCAGCTGAACCAAACAATCACTCTTTAATGCAAAATATAGTAGCAATAATAAATAAAAATAATAATAAGTTGCTATATATACGTATATATGTATATATATATGATAGTGGCCATTTTGGATTTTGACTTGGCAACCCAATATTTGATGGTGACCTTTCTTATGCCTGGATGCAGCAACACACCAAAATGGAAGTCAGCATGATGCTTGTTTTTTTTTAAGTTATTCAGCTCACAATGTTAACATATATATTGTACATATACTGTATAATGGCAGCCATCTTGAATTTTGACGTGGCAACCCAATTTTGGAAAGGAACCTATCTAACATGTATATGTAGCCACACACCAAAATGGAAGTCCGTCGAGACCTCACTTATTTTTCAAGTAATCATGCTCACAGCGTGCATGGACAGACAGACAGAGGGTATTTCCAACTTCAATAAACTCAATTTAGATAAAACAGGCTTCAGAAATTAAATAAAAATAAATAAATAAAATAAAATGAAAAGTTTACACTGCTAGTACCATGTTTATTTTTTTCCAAACAAATAATATAAAATGTGAAAAAAGGACTGACTCATTAAGTGGTAACTTTTTTATATTTACCATAAGCCCCCCTGCCATTATGTCACTACATTGTTTTCATTCTGGAAACACACAGAGCCAATTCCTGAAGTTTGAGTCATCATCCCAAGTGTGTGTTATTCACAGAACATCTACAGATCCATTCGGCACTGACTCAGTTTTAAGTGGATGGTAAACAGTGAAAAAAAATCCTGAGTAGTTCAAGAGAGCTGAAAAGATGATAAGAGGGGTATTAATACACAAGACAAACATTTTCAGAGCTTTAGAGATGATGATGAAGAATGACTATAACTCACGTCATCATAGGTGGAAGGCAGCAAATGACCCTTAAGAAGATGCATAAACTAGGGATGTACAATATTGGATTTTTGGCCAATATCCGATATGTTAAAACTTATTTGGCTGATAACCGATACCAATACCGACATTTTCCCACCTAGACCTGCTTACAGAGGCTACATAGCATTCTCTGCTGTGGAATTAAAATACTACATTATTCTGCATGGTCTTTGTCAGTTTGTCTTGCTACCAAATGCAGATGCCACAAAAGGGGCTGAAAATGATGTAACACTTCAACTTGGATTATGTTTAATGTCAAATTTATTTATGACATTTATTCTCTAACACAATGACAACACTCGAACAGTGCAAACTGGTACATTTTCACAAATCTGAACTCAAACCAGTTCACAAACGACAAGTGAAAAGTGCATAAGTAGTTGTGCTATCAGTTTCCAACACTTTAAAAAACTTGGTCTCCAGCCGTGATCAGATCAGGTAGGCGAGCGTGACTTCATCACGTCGTGCTGGCACTGCAGGCATCCTTGTCACTGGGTTATCACACAAAAACAGTGCCTTTTACATCGGTGAGTTATTTTGATGGAATGGCCGATGTCCAATATTTAACTTTATCGCTAATATCGGCCGATACCATGTTGATAATATTGTGCATCCCTAATAGAAATTAATAATTAGGAAGAAAATGTGGAAAGGAAAGAAAATCTATGATAAAAATGGGTGAAAATTAGGAAGAGAGCAGTTAAAATGCAGACATTTAGAGGCAAACAGGATAAAGAAGAATGCAGGAAAAAATGGGGGGGGGGGGTGTACAACTGTAGAATAGGATGAATAAAAGAACTAAGGAAATGAGAGAAAAGGTTTTGTAGGTATTCTAGCAGGTTTGTTTGAATCTCAAAGCATTTCTGGCTGAAAAACCTAAAAATGTAACAAACTTTACAGAATCAAACGTTTCATTTGATAATACAGATTAGGTCAGCTGCGAGGCCTACGACAAAACGAGACGTTTAACCTGGAATGAACCAACTCCAGCAAATTATAACTGTTGAAATAGGTTTCTCAACACCAAACCTCAGCTTCAGCAGAGACTCAACCATTTCTAAATGCAAACACTAACTTATTTTTATACGAGCTGAACAACAAAGCCAAGCCCGACTTGTCTGGAGTCCTTTTCCTATGGTGGGGGTTGGCTTAACTGGGACCAGTTTAGAGCTGGGTGACTGACCTTGGGTTCTGCACGCCTCACGTTTTGGTCAGGACTCGGCCGCAGCGGTGTTTACTTTACAGCTCTTTATAGAGGGACATATTTAGAGGCTAACCCAGACCAGTTATTTCACTGGCAGAAGCCAACAAAGAGACTGTGAATGTCTGATGCATTTGCTACAGTATGTGTGTGTGAGAGTGTGTGTGTGTGTCCTCCCACTGACGGTAATCCAGGTCAAATCAGTACTGTGGACAGACAGTGACACTCTTTAGCTTGGACTGAAGCGTAACCACAGTGGTCCTCTGCAGTGAGCGACTGACTGGAGACTAAAGACAAAATTAAAACTTTTCACTCAGTCTCTGAGGAAAACATAAATCTCTTTCTTTATTTGTAAATCTGATTATTGTTAACATGACACTCAATAAGGAGGCTAACATAACGCTACTGATTATTAGTCAAGAATAGACTAAACCACATGTCAAACTCAAAATCTGGCCTTTTTAACATCTTATCTGGCTCTATTGTTAATGTAAAACCTTTCATTTTGCTTACAAACCTAGCATAGTTTATTTAAGTTCAAGTTCCTTTATTTTCTTTTGCATCACATGTGGTACATGAGGTGGAATGAAATTGTGTACTCAAGGTCCCAGTTACACCCAAAAATAGCAAAAATATAAAGTATAAAAAGAAAAAGTATATAAGGATCTAAGATATTCACTAAGATATATGCTAAACAATATAAAAAAAAGATCTGATATACACTAAACACTAATAATGTTAAATAATACAGTATATTATACAGTATATTAAACAGCAGCCCAAGTATAGCCCTGAGTATATTACACACAGAACGGTACATTTATAATAGGAAATCCATCCATTATCTTTTACCAGCTTCTTCCATTTTGGGTCATGGGGGTCGCCGGTGCCCATGTCCAGCAATCACTGTGCGAGGGGTGGGGTACACCCTGGATGGGTAGCAAGTCCATCACAGGGACACAAAGAGACAAACGAGACAAACAACCATTCACTCTCTTACTCACACCTAAGAACAATTTAGAGTTACCAGTCAGTCTAACATGCATGTTTTTGGTCTGTTGGAGGAAACTGGAGTATGCGGAGAAAACCCACGCATGCACGGAGAGAAAATGCTAACTCCACCCAGAAAGGCCCCCGGTCGGGATTTGGTCCGGCAACCTTCTTGCAGAGAGGCAGCAGCTCTACCAACTGCACCACCGTGCTATACTTGTGTAAACCTATAGTTTACTTAGATAACTGGTGTGGCTAAATATTTATTTGTGGTGGCCAATGACACCATTGGCCTCCCCCTGGCTCAGCCCCTGCACATGGGGGGGATAACATTGTTTCCTCAATTATCCAAGATCTGTCACTCGGCAGTGACCCAGACCAGCCAAAAAATAAATAAATAAACACTTGCATGTCTTATATAAAAAAATGAAGGTTTTCCTTGCATTCCTTGTTGAAGTAAAAAAAAAAAAACAAAAAAAAAAACTCCTTTTGAGAACTACAAACATTCACTGTTCAAACGCCTCAGTGAAGGGGGACATAGATGAACCTCTTGTTTGCTTTGTACCAAAGTTGTTTGCAACTTTACTTAGTTTTCAAAATCCATGCTCTATAATCCAAAGTTCAGTCAGGTCATCTGGAAGGTTCTGCCCAGGTGACCTTTTCTTATTTTACAAGAAGTTTATCTGCACATTCAATGAGCACTTTTTAATCATATATGTATTTATTTATAGTAATTTTGAGCACTTATATATCATGAGAGTAGTGATGGGTTTAGATTTATTTAAACTGAACAATCAGCTTGGTTTTGGAGGATTTGCCCATTAGATTAAATTCCAAAGGCAGCAGGTGGAAACAGCTGTAAAGTGTTGCTGTCATCTTGATACAAACCTGACGGAGTTGAGTATCTCGACTCTAATTTACACAAATGAATTGTAACAGAACAACTTTCAGCAAAAAGTAAAGGGCGGTGTGTCAAAAAGAAGCAGAATATCTGCAAAGATGAACAAAGTGATCATGATAAGACAGACTGAGAGGAAAATAAAAAACAAACCCGTCAACCACAAAGAAACACAACTCTCCTTTCAGGCACACTGCACCACCTGCTCTGTGTCTCTGACTCAGATGAGGTCATCGTCTTTCACCATCATTTCCTCATCTCCTCATGAGGTCATCGTTACTCACCATCAGCAGTCACATGTTTTTATAAACAATGTGTACATTTTTTATTTTATTTGGCAGCATGCAGTAATTGACATTTAAACAACAGATGTGTACTCAGGCTTTTCAAAGTCAGATTTCATCAGACGTCCTCTTTCCTGATGCAGATGGAGTTTAAAAACAAAATAATGAGCGGTGTGTGTCCCATCACTGATATCTGAATGTTTGTAGTTTTCAAGATAAGTGTCAGTCTGGGTTGGAGTTGAACAGAGAACGCAAATAAACCTAAATGTTTTTGGTGAAAGATATTCAAGTGGGGAGGAGTTACACTGTGGAGAAGAACAGAGGTTTTTATTTATTTATTTTTTATTTTGCTTGTTCGAGGCAGAGCAGGGTGACAGAATCCTGAATCCTGGAGCAATGGCGGAGCCAGGGGGTGGCCAATGGAGGCCTTGGCCACCATAGATTGATATTCGACCACTCCACTTATTTTAGAAACTACCGGTATCATTTTAAGCATTATTAAAACTAGAAAGCATAATTTCTTCAAATGATAGGGGTCGTTAGTTTACATATCCATAAATGGTTGTGGCCATCTTGGATTTTGACATGGAAACCCAATTTGTCCACACCTAAATGGAAGTCGGTACAGCCATTATTTTTTCACGTTATCATGTCGTCGTTGACCGACTCTTTACACTCCTCAAAGGGGTCAAAAGAAATTAAATAAATTTGTTTGTCGCAATTAATCAATCTGAGTTAGCACATAAACGACCATAAATCTAAAAATAAATATTACTATAGAATTAGCTAATTTTAGCAAGTAAAATTTAGGGCGGAAAGATGTCCTCAACAGTATGACATGACATGATACATAATATTAGTCACAAGGTTTGACCAAAATGTTATTTCTTAACATAAGATGGTTTTAGATTAAAAGGCAAACTTTAAATGAAATCTTTAAAGACTGCCAGGTCTTTATTCTGACTAACCTGAGCTAAGCATTTCTTGTGAAAGTAACTTTTTGTTTGAGGCAGGTGGGAGTTTATGTTCCCTCTGGTGTAACTAAAGTCGTAATGTTTTAGGAGGAGTCGCAGCACACGTGGCTCTCACACACTCATGATTAATTTACACCTGAGCAGCTGGTGGCCTCAGCCCTAAAGTGACCTGGACTGCTCCGGCAGGAGGCTTTCATTACATTTAACTCATAAACACATTCCAGTCTGAGGTTATATAATGTGCCTTGGTCATTTCATTCAGGTGTTGTTGTTTTTTTCCTGATAGATACAAGGTGGGAGGCAACACATTCCAGTTTTATTGTTATTGTCCACTGATGAAGGTAAAACGAGTATTAATGTTTTTACTTACTATTAATGTTTGTCTCAACCAATTCATCTCCTGAACCACTGGATGGATTCTAGAAAAACTTTTCAGAATGATAAAATAAGATAAGATAAAACTTTAATGTCTACCTCAGTTGTGGCAGAAATTCTAATTTGACTCGCTCTGCATTCATCAAACACAACAAGAACCAACAATAGAACATAATTAAAAACACACATCACCATTTAGATTAACACCATTAAGATGTGTCTATTTAGCTTTGTTTAAGAACATTACTGCAGATGGTGCAAATTATTTCTTATAAATGTTCTTCCTGGCCAGTGGGACTTGGTAAAGCCTGATTGATGGAAACATCTGGAAGCAGGCAATGAGCTGTTGCTGAGAACTCGGGGGAAAACTGTGCGTGAGTATAATGATAAAACTTTGGTAAGTCTATATTTATTTAATTTAAAAAAGTGTATAATTAAATGTAAGATCATAAAGAAAGTCCTAACTATTACTAACTGACTCTTTTCCATATAACAAACTGGACGAGGAGACTTTGGAGGGCCTGGAATTGTTTATTGATGAGTGCTTTGATAGATTAGTCATGGGAAAGCCTAATGCTACATCCGGTAGTGCTAATGATTCGGCTAACACACCCACTGCTATGTGTGTGTGACAAGGAAGCTCAGACAGCGCTTCAGCACCGTCTCCTGGCAAAACGGGCTTCACAGAGATCCTGGAGTCAATTGACCAGAAGCTACCTAGCTTGGACACCAGACTAGCATTGGTAGAAACGCTACATAAAGAATTTCAAGGCCTGAGAGAGTTGTTGGAGTTTAGCCAGCTGCAGGTAGCCTCACTCGCTGGCGTGAACCAGGAGCTGAGGGGAACGATGAAAATACTCACCGAGGAGATGTCGCAGTTGTCCGGTGATAATAAAAAGATTAAAGAATCCATCTTGGATATCCAGGCCCGGAGCATGTGGGACAATCTTGTTTTCTCGGGAATACCGGAACAATCGGAGGAGGACCCCGAGGCTTCGGTTCGGGCCTTCATTGAGAACCAACTGAAATTGCAGAGTGACACGGTGAACTCCATGACCTTTCACCGAGTCTACCGCCTTGGAGGTAAGAAAGTTGGCAGTAATCGTCCGCGGCCGATTATAACCAAATTTGAACATTATAAAAGAACAGGTTAAAAGCATAGGTAGGGAACTACGTGACACAAACTACAGTATGAATGACCAATTTCCTGCTGACATTCTAAGTAGAAGGCGTGTTTTGTTCCCGATTAGAAAGAAAAATATTAACGAAGGCAGAAGAGCTACAATTTCTGTTGATAAACTTTACATTAATGGTCAGTTGTTTAGAGACCCAGAGGTTACACCCTGGCTCTACTAGTCATATCAATAAGATCAGTATGATCTTTAGGTGCTAATATTATTAAATATTATTATATATAATATACAGTATAAGAATATTACTTACCAGATTTATTTAATTGTTCAGCACAGCTCGGTTGGTGGGTTACACAGATTTTGGTGGTACACAGGTGGTATGGCACTTAATGTGGAAAGAGGGTTCTTTTTTATTTTTTTTTCTTCTTTCTCTTATCTTTAAGTGTTTCTTGTCTTTTCACTTTCTTTTTTATCTCTATTTTTCTGATTCAGCAGTTATTAGCACACAAGCACATATGCTCGGGTATATCCATATGCATGCATACAATTACCTCATAAATGAATACACCTCTGATTTATACATAAAAACAACATGTAGTTTATTTATAAATAATAAATAATCAATCTTTAAGGATTATGTTTTTGCCTGGGTGTTTTATTTTTTCTGATATTTGTGATAATAGGTGTGGTTTAACTATATTCTCACAAGCACAAGAATGGGCACCTTAAGGTTTGTCACATGGAATATTAATGGAGCCGGTAGCCAACATAAAAAAATATAGAATTTTTAACCAGATTAAAAGCCTAAAGGCAGATGCTGTATTACTCCAAGAAATTCATAAATTACCCTCAACTGTAGATGAGCTAAAATCTCCTGAGTTTCCTGATGTATTCTCAGCCTGCTATAACTCAATGCAAAGAGGAGTAGCAATATTAATACTAGGGGTGTAACGGTATGCTAAAATCACATTTCGGTTCGGTTCAATTAAAAGGAGGGTTCGGTTCGGCTAATTTTCGGTACCAAAAAAACAACACAAAATAAAGACTTATAAAATGTTTATTTTGAAAATATGCCAAGTAAACAATACGTTTGTATAAAAATTAAAAAAAAAGCGACCCATTTGGATGATATTTTAAATAAACAGCACTCTTTATAATTAATAAACTATATTAACAATAATAAAAATCTTAATAAATACAATAACAGTCAGAACCAGATCAATAAGCAGCAACAGACTGTTTACAATCTACCTAATCAAGTTTTAAGTTTTTGACCAAAAAGACCAACTTGTCCACATTTTCTGCCAAAAGCACAGATCTAGTTGCAGTGAATATCTCTAGTGATGGAGAAAATCGTTCACTAACAACATGTGGCAAGAAGAAAGAGGTAGAGCTTTGCTACTTTTGCAGTGTGGCTGTATTTGGCTTCATTACTCACAACCTCTTCTTGGACCTGCTCCCACAGGTCGGACAGGTCCCTGGAAAAGTTCAGAGTTCGGTCATCACAGACTTCTTAGCTGGAGGTGATTTCTTGTGGATTTCCCTGAACAGGAAGAAGACAGCTGCTATTTCTGTCCCAGACTGGAAATAAAACACAGAGATTAAAAAAAAAAAAAAAGGAGTTAAAATTACCACCAAGCTGCTTTTCTTGCTTGTCGAAGAGACGTTCACGTTTGGATTATGTCGTTTCAAGAGCATTAACAAGTTAGACGTGTTGCCTGCGGCAGATCCAATCTCCGTGAAACAACGTTGACACACAGCTTTGGATTTGCGATTGTCTTTTAACAAGAAAGCCATAATGTTCCCAAACAGCAGACCGTAACAAGATGCTAGGCTGCTAAATCTCACGTTAATAAAATTTAATATGTGAAAAAACAACTGAAACGGTACTCAGGTGAACCGAACCGAACGTGCCTTACCAAAATGGTTCGGTACACCCACGTGTACCGTTACACCCCTAGTTACAACTGTCCTTAATGTTTGTGTTTCAGGGTTCCTTGCAGATGTTCAGCAGATGACGCTGATTGTAGCAGAAGCTTCTGAAGAATGGAAGCCCGATGTGGACCAGAAGAACCCAGACCACCTCAATATGAAGGTTCATCAGCACCAAGTGGAAGAAGATCTTCCAACCAGCAGCTCAGCTGACCCGATGAATGCAGCAACTGGTGGAGAGGACTGTGGAGGAGCAGGAGCTACCAGGAACCCAGATCTAAATACTCATGGAGATGATTCCAGTTCTTCAGAGACTGATGACAGCAAAGATGACGATGAAGCTGTAAATGATCCTGATTCTCAGCTGAAAGACTCATCAGGCTCTGGATCAGAACCTGAAGACCATGTCAAAGACGGGAAGGAGGGCAGGGCTCCTAAGTCAGGTGTAAACACTGTGAACAAATCTTGCAGCTTCTCTGAGTATGAGATACAATTTCTCCACAAGGAGTCTATTCAGAGAAACAAGACAGATCATTCAAGAATAAAGTCCTCAAGTTGTTTGCCTAGTAAGAAAAGTTTTAGAGGGAAGAAACCTGGAGGCTCTAACAAAAAAATCCACTCAAGACAGAAATTATTTAGTTGTGACGACTGTGGAAAAAGATTCAACAGAAAAAATCTAAACAGACACATGAGAATTCACACAGGACAGAAACCATTTGCTTGTGATGTTTGTGGACAAAGGTTTGGACTAAAGTCACATTTAAACAGACACTTGATGATCCACACTGGACAGAAACCATTTGCTTGTGATCTTTGTGGACACAAGTTTAGAGAAAAGTCAACTTTAAATCAACACATGAGAATCCACACAGAACAGAAACCATTTGCATGTGATCTTTGTGGACATAAGTTTAGTGAAAAGTCAAATCTAGACAGACACATGAGAATCCACACAGGACAGAAACCATTTGCTTGTGATGTTTGTGGACACAAGTTTAGAGAAAAGGCTAATTTACAACACCACATGAGAATCCACACAGGGCAAAAACCATTTGCTTGTGATGTTTGTGGACACAAGTTTAGAAAAAAGTCCAATGTAAACCAACACATGAGAGTCCACACAGGACAGAAACCATTTGCTTGTGATGTTTGTGCACAACCGTTTGGACTAAAGTCCAATTTAAACAAACACATGAGAATCCACACAGGGCAGAAACCATTTGCTTGTGATGTTTGTGGACACAAGTTTAGAGAAAAGTCCAATTTAAACCAACACATGAGGGTCCACACAGGACAGAAATCATTTGCTTGTGATGTTTGTGGACAAACGTTCAGACGAATGTCACATTCAAAACTTCACAGGAAAGTCCATACATAAAGAATAAACAGTTTAGCTGTAATTATTGTGAAAGCTCCTAAAGACACTTAGGTGTTCTCACCCATTTTAAGGCTGACCATCTTCATTGTTTGTTGTTTAATACTAAGTGTGTTGTGGAAAATTGTTTTCCATAATGGAATTACATTTTACTTGCAGTAATACATGTGTATTTGCATACTCTACTTGTTAGTGCATGGATTTTCTCTTGGTCCTTGGGTTTCCTCAACAGACTAAAAAACATTTATGTTATATAAATTGGTAACTTTTTTTCTCTAGGCATAAATGAAAAGGTGAATAGGTGGTTGTCCCTACTTTCTTATGTTTTACATGTGGCCCTGTGATGCATGTGATGCAACCTTTTTGCTCATTGCACAGCGCACAGGTTGGAGCTCAGTACCAGCTTCCCAGCAAACCTCCACAGAAAAAGTGTGTTAAGAAAATTATGGCTGTTTCTATTAGAAGTGTGATGGTGCATTTATTTGTACATGACTACCAGTTCATGCAGGTAGGTAGATGTGAACTCATTTTGCTAACTGCTGGGATAGTGTACAGAGAGTTCTATCACTTTTCTTCAGGAAACACATTTTGAGAATGAAGGTCTAAGTAATTTCTGTAAGGGTTGGGTGGGCCAGATTTTTGCTACAGCCTACTCATCTTATGCTAGAGGCATCACGATTTTGATACAAAAATATTTTTACCTTTTACGATAACAGAATGTGTTAAAGATACCCGAGGCCATTTCATCAGGGTCACTGGGACACTTTTTGGACAAAATATTTCATTGCTGGACTTTTACTGCCCTCCTGATTTTCTTCTCAAAACATTCTCTGAGTTTGTAGAATTGACTTCTGAAAACTTGATTGTGGCAGGCGATTTTTTTTTTCATTCAACCTTTATTTAGGCAGGTTAATCTCATTGAGCCTCGAGGACTCCTTTACAAGAGAGACCTGGCTACAAACTAAGGTGATGACACCAACAACAATACAGCAATAGATTTTCCTTGGACAATCAACAATAGACAGTCATAAGAAAGAAGTACAGATTTATTTATTTATTTTTTCAATTGTGCAATTGATCCCTGTGTGGATAAATGTCCCGTGTTTAACTCCCCGCTAACTAAACGGGCCAAGATGCTCTCCTCTATTTGCAGAGACTTGAATTTTACAGATGTGTGGAGAAGTTTACATCCAACAGATAAAGAGTTTACTTTCTTCTCCCATCCCCACAGAAGTTATTCTAGATTAGATTACATTTTTGTGCCCTCTAAAATGTCCCAGGTCCTCTCTTGTTCTATTGGCAGTATTATTTTTTCTGACTATGCACCAGTGTATATGAACTATACCTTTTATGAAATAGGAACTCAGTCTAAATTTTGGAGATTAAACTCTTTGCTTTTAAGAAATAACGTTTTAGCTCATTTTATTTCTGAATTGAGGAATTCTTTTTTTTTTTTTAACTTCTTTTTTCATTGATGTCCTCCCTTCTCCCCTTACAGCCATCCCCTCCTCACCATTATTATGAAATATGTATTCTAGTAATTATCTAGTGGAGTTTTTTTTTTATTATTATTATTATTAATTATAGGATAGAACGAAAGGAAAGATGGAAAGTAAGACTAAATATAAGAAATACTGTATACACAAAGAGAGCACAAGGCAAAACACCCGACCACTGTTTGTACATCTGCAAAGAACATGACAAAACACAACAAAATACAGTACATATGTATAAAGAACTTAGAATATTCATGGCTTTGCAGTAAGTTTCTATAAATATACTATATACAGTATACCCATACCTACACATATACAGTACATGCATATACATTCACATACACATCTAGAAGATATCTACATACGATATCTGCATATGCATCCCTGCATCTATTTGTGAGTGGTTGAGAGCATGCATAAGAGTACAGGTAGTCCTCGACTTACGAACGGGTTCCGTACCTACAAACCGTTCGTAACCCAATTTTGCCGTAAGTCGGAACTCTTTACACGTGGCGCCGCATCCGTTCGTAAGTCCGGATTTTTTGCCGCAAGTCGAGGAAATACATGTAAAAGTATGCTAACGCTGTGCCGCACACCCGTTCTTAAGTCCGAGTTGACGTAAGTCGAGGGCGTCTTAAGTCGAGGACTACCTGTATAAGGCTTCTCTAATATAACATTTAATAGTGACTGTGAAGCAGCAGAGACCCGACCCCCAAGACCTGAGGCAGACAACGGGAGACCAGAGCACAAGACCCCAAGAGGGACCCCGAGCGCGTAGCCCCCAGGGCAACCCATACAGGATGAACCACTCAACCCCCACCCCCCCAGATTGGAAGAACTGGAAAAGCTCCACCGCTACACCGAGGCAGATCCAGGCCTGGGCCCCGAGGACCTCCCCACCCCCCCCGGGCCAGGGCCCAACAGGAGCAGAGGACCCGAGCCCCACCGGGCCGAGCCGACACATGCCTAAGCACCCAGCCCCAGACCCTGAGGGCCCCAAGCGCGCTGGCATGCAAGGGCACACCCCACTAGGGGCCGCGTGGCAGGGGCGCGACGCAAGCACCCCCAGCTGTATCCAAGAGGGGGCCATCTAAGTCCCAGCCTGACAATTACCCAGTCAATGAGGAATTAATTCTGTTCCATTAACAACTCCTAGTATTCTCTGGGAGACTTGTAAGGCATATTCTAGGGGCCAGATTATCTCCTTTAAGCACACACGAAGAAACAAAGACTTGAACATATTAAGCATCTCCACAAACAAAGGCTTGAAGACCTATAGGTCAGCTAGAGAAAATATATTTCTCCTCTCCAAATTCTGATATATTTAATGAGCTGTCGGCAGCCCAAACTGCCTTAAATAATATAATAATAATATTCTGTATTGAACCTTTTTTTGCCTTAAATAATCTTTATTTTTTAAGCAGAACATTCTCTTAAATTTGCGAGACAAAAAATATACGAGTCAGGAGATAAACCCGGAAAATATCTGGCAGACCTTAATAAAAAAGATCGGCTTCCCAGACTATAATTTCATTGTTAGGTGGATGGGGGTGATATCTCAAATAAATATTTTTTTCTACTCGCAATTTAATTAAGGATAGCTTAAATAATTAATATGTCTAGTCATAAATCAGTTTCAGATAGCTGTAATGTAAGTGTGGTGAATCCGATTTTAGGTTGAAATGGCGCTACACACAAATACAGTAGATAGACCTTTGAATCTCATATCAAATCAGTGACGTAACCAGTAGTCTCGGAGCTTCAAACGTCATTGATCACGTGACTCAGTCCAAGCGAATCAAGCTCCGACTCAGCACTTTGACGTCACTGACTGTTGTTTTTTGATGGGTGGGTTTGAGCTTTAGCTCCAAACGGACCGTCTCTACATGTTTTTCGATTTATAAAGTTTCTGTAACATTTACAGTAAATCTTGAGTTCGGTTCATTAGCTGTTAAAGGAAACTTTAAATCAACGAAAGCTAACAGATGTGGAGACAGCAGGCTAAACGACTGGAAGCTAAAACCTGTGTCGGAGTTTCTGGACAAAACGGACCCAGATCATGGAGAGGAATGGTCTCGTTTAAAAGAATGCAAAATGCAACAAAACAAAATCCTGGATGCTATTTTGAATCCCAGAGTTCATGTGCAAAGATCAGGTTTGTATAAATACATTCATCTTATTCAGTGTGATGTTGTTAGCTGCAGTTTTTGTAGCTAAGTGACAACATCGTGTGGATCATGATGAAGTGTCGCACTTTCAACTCACCGTTTTTCTCTTTTATTTATTTTAATCCAATCAAAACCTTGTTGACGGTTCTAAAAAGGCTGTTATCAAGGTGCAATTGACTTTAGAGTTATTGAACAAAATTTTAGTTATCACCTTTATTTAACCAGATAAATAAATAGATATTTTAAAAAATAAATATATATTTGTTTTATATGAGAACGACTTGGTAAATATGTCAGGACTCCTTAAATGTGTCATTTTTGACCACATTTTTTTGTTTGGGTAAAGATGTGTTGATAAAGACAGAATTTGTCAAAATACAAACTTGGTTTAAACTTAATAAATTATCATTAAATCTAGATAAAACTAAGTAGCGACCCCTGAAGAAGGTCTTTCGGATGGCAGATTAAACATTTCTACTTTTTTTTTTTTTTTTGTTTGTTTGTTTTGTTTTTGAACCCATCCAGAGGATCTGGTTTAACATTTTTTAGATTTTTCTACCTGGATTATTGAGCATGCATCAGGATAATCTATAACATACATTTATTTATTTTTATTAACTTTAATTTAATCAGACAAATCCCATTGACATCACAGATCTCATTTGCAAGGGAATTTGCCACACTTAAAATCTTACTGCATTTGAACTTGAACTTTTGAACCCCTAGAAAGTGTATTCTAATCAGGTCTCACTTGTAAATGAGTCCTTGAGGCTCATTGAGACTAACCTGTATAAATAAAGGTTGAATTAATGTAAAGTTCTGACCACAACTGTTTCTTGACAAAAGATTATTAAAATATTTTAGTTAGAAAATCCAACATGAATTCTGAATCAGTGCAGGGATGTACTCTGATCATATTTCTTGGTTCTTGTTAGAATTGTTGACCTTTCACATTTCCTGGACCATCAGTCTGTAGCTAAGTTCTGTTCAGTCTGGAGCTGGTTTATTATGGAAGCAAGTAAAAAGGTGCTTAGGGTAATGGATGTTTGTGGACATACATTCTCCTAATATGATCATATTTTTGCATTTTCTCACAGCTGATAAAAAAGCTGGAACAAGTTTAGAAGACTCTGCAACATATTTAATTTGTTCATTAAAGAACCGACTGAAAGCTCTACATGTTTTAACATCTTCTGGGAGTCAACCATAAGGATCTCTCTCTTTTATGGATTTAGTTTCAGAACATTTTTCTGATGTCCAGCATTAGATGTTGTTTTGAGCTGATCAGTGAACTCAGTGATGACACCAGTGATGTTTGTGTGAATATAAAGTTCTAACTGTCCTTATTGTTCATGTGTTTCAGTGTTCCCTGCAGATGTTCAT
>JARVLU010000002.1:17240396-17258060 GCA_031762415.1 Simpsonichthys santanae | reverse complement strand
TATATATTGTATACTGTATAAATAGCATCCTTCTATTGGACAAGCTGATCACACAGGTCACTTGGTCTACATTTTGGGCTCCGCAACACCCTTGAATTCTCACAGAAGGGCAAATATTCTGCATTTAACTGCCTAATTAATCAGAAAATAAATAAAAAAAGTCATACCACAGAGATTCATGTACAGTTAACTTAGAAATCAACTCTGCAGCACAATAGTCTTGGGATGCAAAACCTATGCAATGACCACTGGATGGATAAAAAGCCCATCTATACCAGCACATAGCATGCACTGTTGGACAAAACAACCCCGCCTCATTTATGAGCAGGTATGTGTAAATATGTCTAAGATTCTGTTTTTACTGGGACAACATTACACATGACTATTCAAGATGTCTTCAAACCAACAAGAGTCAGACTCTCTTTATGATAAACACACAATAAAAGACAAGAATCTTGTTATTTGCCACTTGTAACAGTTGGGAACATGCTGCAGCTTGATCAATAGCTCAGGCTGGTGTGCAGCAAAAGAGATTTGCCAAAATGCTTAAACAGATTCCAACTTCTACTTCAAGCACAGCCAAATTACACACAGCATGCTGCCAGTTCTGCTAAAGCATTTTATCTCAAAATATTACAGAACTGGCAACGCGGTCTCCATTAGAACATGTGACAGACATCTTAGCCGCTTCCAAAACCGCAAGGAGGCGTCCAATAGAACTAGTAGTACTATAGGTTGCTGTGATCCAAAGAGTGGCTGTGAAGTTAGAATGAAGAATAAAAACATGTCTGCCCATGATACTCTGCCTTTCATAACAATGAGCAGAACCAACACTACAAACTTTTATGTTTTTTTTTTAACTACACTAAACTCTCAATTAACCCAACTTCTGCAGTTTGTGCTATTCAATTTTTGAAATTGGTGCAGCTCTGCCCTAAACAAGTGGCTTCTTTTTCTCTTTAAAATCCCTGCAACAAAAGATTATTTTATTCAAAAGCACAACTCATGCTTTTCATTATCACTGTGGCCTATTAGAGTACAAAAAGTACAGATGGCTAAAAAAAAAAAACAAGATACACTCATGAAATGCATTAGTGGTTGGAATATGAGTCGTGCCAATTCAGATCTACAATATTATGAGTACAGTATTTAACCCAAAGAGTTCACAGAACTAATTGCTCCGAGTTTTTAAGAGTATAAAGCAAGAACTGACTAGAAACATCAAAGTTCATGCTCAATAATCCAGATTAAAAATCCATCAAATTTAAGTCAGGTCCTCTGGATGGTTTCGTTTTTTTGTTGAAACAGTCCGTCCTACATCCAAAGGACTTCATCAGTCTGAGGAGCCACAAACAAACTCAGTCCCATAAGTGGCTTACTCACATAGTGGGCCAACAAGCTTTATGGTGATAAGATGGGTTCTGGAGTCCACCCTCTCCACCATCAACTCCTCTGAGGCAGCCATAGCCAAAGTGGTTCAAAACATCAAAGTTCAGGCTCAATAATCCAGGTTAAAAAAAAGTCCTACAAAATTGAGTCAGATCCTTTGGATGGTTTCTTCTTCTTTTTTTAAACGTCTCATCCTTCATCCAAAGGACTTCATCAGTATGACGAGCCACACACTACAAACATTTAACATACAATATAAACACGCACTAAAAACTTTTTTAAGTAATTAATTTCTGAATAGAGGATTTTAATTGAGCAAAACAAACACTTCAGTCTCTGCAAGTTCCATTAAACAAGGCTAAATTCAAGTGTGCACTTTTTCAATAACTGAAATGAAATCACCTCCATCATTTAGAGTCATCTTTTCTAAATGGCTTATGAGCCAAACGCCACAGTCGCTTAGGCAACACGCACACAGATGAGAGGCCCGAGTGGGAGAGAGATCAATCCCTGCTGGCTTTACGGTGGCCAGCAAGGACCATCAAGTTGATCCAAAAGAAATACAGGAATGTGGAGCTCCATGACGGGTGAATAAAGCACATCGTGGCGGCACAGATGTTTGTTCAGCTGCTCTCAAACGTCCAGACATTTTCTTTGACCTGGACTCCAGTCAGGTGCTGTGGACTGTGCGACTAAACTGGGGTGAGATTAGAGAAGCTGAATGCTCGCTTTTGTGCACGTGCTTGAGTATGCCTTTGGTTTTTCGTTATAACTTTTTTTACCCAATTTACAAGAGGTTCAAACACTGAAAGGTTTAACTTTGCTTTGTTTTTCTCCATCTTGTGGATTCACAGCAGCAACAATAGCTCATGATGACAACGCAGTGATAGAGTCCAAATCTCAACCGAAATGATATCTGCTTGTAACATCTCCTTTTGCACATATAGCTGTCAGAATCCCAAGGACAAAGCAAATTTATAGCATACTGTTGACATTTTACTTCAAACATAAAAATGTTTAGGCTTGCTTCCATTACCTGGTTTGGAGTGAATAAACTCTTCTTCATAGTGTCAGCAAATAGTTAAAATAAGTTGTGCATGGCAGTGTTAAGGGGTTCTTTCAAACTGAAACAAAACTTGGAAGTCAAGTCAACTTTATTTATAAAGCACATTAAAAACAGCAGCTGTTACCGAAGAGCATTGAAACCAAACCATTTCTGTCATACAAGAAAGAGAAACAGAATAAAATACTATCCTTTTAACTGGGTATGTTTTGTTTATGTACTTATTTAATCTGTGCAAAAATTGGCCGTGTTTGTAGAGTGGATTGGAGCAGGGGGGAAAAAAAAGTGCAAGGAGCTCATGTAATCAAATAGTTACTATCATTTCTATACAGAACAAACCCCACCAGAAGCAATTTTTCATACAAAAACTGTAAAATGACATTGATTAAAACCCAACTTTTGTACAACTTTCTGCATGGATGCATCCATCCATTATCTTTTACCTGCTTCTTCTATTTTGGATCACATGGGTCACCGGTGCCCATGTCCAGCGGTCACTGTGCGAGGGGCGGGGGGCACCCTGGACACGTCACAGGTCCATCACAGGGCCACAAAGAGACAAACGAATCAAACAACCATTCACTCTCTCATTCACGCCTTTAGGGACAATTTAAAGTCACCAATCAGCCTAACACGAATGTTTTTGGTCTGTGGAAGAAAACTGCAGTACCCAGTAAAAACCCACGCATGCACGAAGAGAACATGCAAACTCCACCCAGAAAGGCCCCCAGACCGGGATTTGAACCAGGGACCTGCTCGCTGAGAGGCAGCAGCTCTACCAGTTGCGCTACCATGCTGCCCCTGCATGGATCCCTTGGAAAGAAAATTGCACGTACTTACTACTATGAAAAGTTCAATAAACTATCCTGAAATATTTATGTTGATCCCAACAATGTCTATAGTGAAAACAGTGTGTAGCAGATTGATATTATTACAAAAAGAACATAACGTACTGCACAGTTACCTTTAACAGTCTTCAACACGTTATTACCTTAAGGATACGCAAAGAAAAAGGTAAAATAAATAAATAAAATAAAACATATTGGAACAGTAGCTAAATTCAATGTAGAACAAGATTACAGCATAAGGCACATTATTTGCCTGTCGACAAATTATTATACTGAAATACAGTAATCTATAGCAATGTTCGAGACAAGCAAAGACCTTGAACATTTGAACTGAATTTGTAACGTTGACCTTGAAGCTGGCGAGGTGACGTGTACATGACACAATGCATATCTGTATCAAGCTACATTAATTTATCTTGAGTGGATCCGAAGTTATGGGGCGGACAAGAGATCGTTTATGGACGTACAGACAAGTGGAGACAATACCACAATATGTCCTGCCTTTGACAGGCATATAAAAAATGGCAGCACATTATGAAGTAAAATGCTAGCATGACCAGTTTAGTTGTTTGAAAGGTTTCTTTACAAATCACCTAAAGTCCACCAGTGTCCACTCAATGGACATCACTATCCATGGAGGAAAAAAAATGTTAAAACGTTTTAAAGCATAACTTTTAAGCCTAAAATCTGCTAATCGAGTATTAGACTGGAACAGTCTCCAAACAGAAAATTCAAAGTGGGTAAGTAGCTTTAAGAACAGTGAGCCATTTAATTGAAGAGTGAAAAAAAAAGAATTACATTGATCCCTTTAAGTCTTCCAGCCAGACCTCTCCCACTTTGCTCATTTGTCCCTGGAACGTTCCCAGCTGCTGTCAGCTGCACTAAACGAACCAGTGGAGGTCCCTACATTTGTGTGTGAAAGACACAGACATAAAGCTAATTTGTATGTTGAAAACTAGTTCAGGCAAAGCTCTTTGGCTTCTCTGAAGTGAAATGGTTACTTTGTTCCAAAAAAAAAAAAAAAAAAACAACCTTTGACAGGTTTCCGAAATGAAATATGACACATCACCTTGCATCTTGCGTGTCTTTGTGCTTTTCTTTTGAGTTTATTAGCGATGTGAGAGATGAAGGGAAGAAAGCTCCAATGTCAAACAGACACTCATTCTCATCTCTGCTGACCTCAGGCAATAAACATGGCTGGGCATGTCTGCAGCTCTTACAGTTGGGATGTTTGTTTGGGGTAACAATACAATGAATGCTATGTGGTCGGAGAGCGCCGAAGAGGGGTGTAGCAGAAGAAACATCTGGAACGGATGCACACGAGTTTTCATCTGCCAGATTATTGTGCTGTTTTTGCTGTCACTGAATGCTGGCAGAGACTTGAGTAACACCAACTCTGAAAGAACAATAAAGAGCAATAAACTTTGTAGAAGGCCTTTGTGCATGTCTTTTCTGCAGAACAGAAGGCAAGGGACACCTGATCCACGACCTAGAGCCAGCAGGATATGTAGCCGGCTCAGGGTGACTAAATGTTTTCACAATTGGGACAGTGTGGCACCGTTGTGCACAGAGAGAAGTTCAGGGGGTTGGAGGTCATGACTGCAGACAGTAATAGCGTTGGTGTAAGTGACTAAGCTAAACGACAATGGCAACATATCAAGCAAAAACAAACAAATAAAGGACGTCAAAAACAATTCTGACATTATAGACCTTTTCTAAATCTGATTTTCTTTTTCTTAAATATACAAAAATAAATTTCAAATTGACATTTCATTGAATATGTGTTCAGTTTTAGGTTTAGGAATATGAAATGTCCTTTAAGACATTTAGGTTAGGAATATTAACCTAAACATTAGATTTAGGAATATGAAATGTACAATAGCTGTTTTTTCACTACTTTTCCTTTTAATTATCCTTTTTATTTTCACTTGTTAAAAAAAATGTTAATTTGTTTGCATCTTTTATGATTGTCTATCGCTGTCCTCCACTGTTGTCATCACTCTTTCTTAAAAAATTCAGGTCTCTCGCGTAAATGAGTTTTTGAGGCTCAATGGGATTAACCTGTATAAATAAAGGTTGAATGAATGAAAAAAATGAAATGTTCTTGTTGTTTTTAGATTTAAGAAACTGCCCATAAAACAGAAAAAATATATTTTTTACCCAAACAAAGCTAAGCGCACTCCGCTTTCCAAGTAATATAGAAGTTCAACAAAACAATATAAAAAGAGCAAGTAAGATTATTAAAAATGGCATAAAACAATACATCAATGTATGTCTCCATATATACAGTACCTGCTTTTGTCCATCACATGCACACTTAATAAAAATTTTCTTGCCAAATCTCCAAAATTATATTAAAAGATAAATACAGCAGAGAAAACAAAGGAATCAGACAAAACGAATGAAGGAATACAGAGAATGCTGGACAACTGCGCACACAAATATGCCAATTAGGACAACACATAAAGAGAACACTATTTTAAATAGAAATTTCTCCATTAAAACAGAAAAAAAAAAAAAAACATTCCAAAGACAAGCTGTCAAAGATTAAAGCTGACCTGGACCCCGCATGTAATCATTGTAAACAAACACCAACCATACTCTTGCATTCATTCTGGACCCGTCCCAAACTGTAGATTTTTGACAACCTATTCTTGACACCTTCTCTGGGATTTGTGGCAAAACTGTACACCCATCACTGCTCATCTCACTGTTCGGGGTGGCCCCCTGTGGATACGTCCTTCCGCAAGTACGAGAAGGATGTGATTGCTTTTGGCTCTCGTTTGACCAGGAGACTTGTTTTGTGCAGATGGAAGGACCCACACCCCCCCAGCATATGTTCACTAGATAAGAGAAGAGATGTATCATATTCATTTGGAAAAAAAAAAATCAGATATACCCTGAAGGATGCTGTTAAAAGATTTTGGGACACTTGGTAGCCTTTTATGTTGTATATCAATGCCTGTTATGTGTGTGATTGATCCAGTGTGGGAGTTTTTTGTTGTTGTTCTTTGTGTTCTCGTTTTTGTTTGTATGGTCTAAAAAATTTGATAAAAAGACTGATAAAAAAAAAAGAAAAAAAAAAGTTGAAAAAATAATATTCTGAACAATGTGGCCTTTCTGAACTGCCTCTTGGATAATTTGTTAACATCTAAAACTCAACGCACCTTATTGATGTGTAGAGCCTTTTGTTATCTATAACTCAAACATATCCTTATTTTATTTTGTTAATTCCTGAAGTATTTATGCTGTTTGGATGTAAACCACACCCCACAGAAAGAAAACAAAAAGAGAGACCTACATGTGAAAAAGGCATTCCTTCCTGACTTGCACTGTCTCCACAAAACAGCTAAGAATAGCATCATCGTCCGCTCATGTGTTTCCCATCTTGTCACTGACCATCCATAACTGTACCACAAAACAGCACCTTGCAGGACGTGCGGTTTTTGGGCCTTTGATGGGGTTGAGCCAGCAGTGAAGCTGGATGGGCAGAAAATGAACAACCCTACTATTGAAGAACCCGCCCTGTAATTCCAGAGGGAAGGGCATGTGCTGCTAACCCACTCACATGAAGCAAGGAGGGAAGGCAGAAATAGTAAGAGGCCTCTTTATAGCTGGAGAAAGTTCTGTGAAGAAAAGCTGAAGACTTGGGAAAGATGTGCAGTTTGTTTTGTGAATGCTGGAATAATTTCTACAGAATGCAAACAGATTCCGCATTTGATTTTACTTTGTTTTTGGAGAAACACAATTAACAGTCTGGATGCAATGCAAACAAACAGAACACCATGCAATGAAAATTAGTCTTACAGTGCTAAAGACTTCAATAAAACAGCAGGATTACCTTATTGGCTGTACACAAAATCCATCTGATCATCTCTAAACTCGTGCAAATTTAAGAATTGCCTTAAAAAGGCTTTTATCCTATACCGGTAATCATCCTGCTACTTTTCTTGCTTCAAAACAATTAAAATGAGAAAAGGCTATAAATTAGATTCAGCCTCTGAAAATCACAACTTCTTATTTTATGATCCATGTTTAGGAACAAATACTTCAAAATGATCAAAAGTAATAATAAATGGGATAAGAAGCAGCTGGTTGACAACAAGCACAATAAAAGCTGTGTGCTGATTTTACACACAGTGAAGACACCCATGCACATTCACGCATCCCTAAAAATACTTCGACAAACCTTTGTGTGTTTGCACACGGCCAGCACTGATAACCAGAGTGATGCCTTAGAATGAAACTCTCAGTAGCACAGAGCATCCTTGTGCACAGCTTTGTGGAAGTTAACAAGACGTGTGAATGTAACAATGTGCTGTTTATCTAAAGTAGACCGTTTATTTATGTGTACATATATCTGTTTGATTAAAAAAAATGTTACTAACGTTGGGTTCTGTTAGTAACACAAGCTGCGATTTTCTGGCTGTCAGCAAAATTCTAATAAGAAAAAAATAAACGTCATTTGTGAAATTAAATCCTCTTGTTTTGTTGCGTTATGGTCAATATTTGATATTACTAAGCCCATTAACCTAGTTTTGTTTTGTTGTTTAAACTACAAAAGCATGCAATCAATCACTTTTTAAAATTCCTAGAAAGCCAAGTTAAAACTGTTGTGAATTTTGGAAAATGTTTTTGACACAGATCAAAAACAAAACTCCATAATTGTACATTAACAAACAGCAGAATGGTGAAAGTACTATAGTGGGTGGGTACAATTAAATTCACGAGTTATGCAAGAAGTTTTTCTTAGATTTGTTTAATCTGAGTTTAATTTGTGCAGTGGTTTGGTCAAATCACACATAAGAACATGTTCTGTAAATATGTTTAAACACTGCTGAAGCGTTTGCACAACTGTCTGCTGCTGATTTCTCGTTTTTAAGCTGCTGTATTCATTCCCATCTGCTCACAACAGACTCATGTTCAGGCTGCTGTTTAATGCACCGTATTATATTACATTATTAGTGTTTAGCGTATATCTTAAATCCTTGTATAGGCTTTCTTTTTATACTTTATATTTTTGTTATTTTTAGGTGTAACTGGGACATTGGGTGCACAATTTTGTTCCACCTCATGTACCACATGGAATGCGAATGACAAAGAACCTTGAACTTATCTACGAATGCAACACTGACATTTCCCAAATAAAAACACACATTTAAACTCTTATCTACCTTAATAGGGCAAAGTATCTACATGTAACAGAGGTCCAGTTTGTTTGGGTGATACCACAGCTCTGTCTGTCGTCATTAATAGCATCAGTGTCGTGTTAGCCTTCAGCTCAGCCTGTCTTAACCACAGGATTGAGGACACCAGGTTTGGGGCTAAGACGGGTGAGCTGGGGGTCAGCGTTATGGACGGATTGCTAGTTCATATTCAACAAAACTGGGGTAAAGAATTAAGGGCAAGTGGAGGATGGGGGGAAATCTCAACCCAAGATCTTGAGTGTAAGCCGAGAAGATTCATTTCACATTTGAATGCAAAGATTCCACCAATTCACAAAGTCACATGACCTCACTGATCTAGATATTATAAAACAAAGATTTGAAACATTACAGACAGCACTTTTATATGTACTTTAAGGCCTTCAGATTCATCAGAGAAAAGCAAAAACTGCCAAGTCCCACCAGCAAAGACAGCTGTAGGGGGTCTTTTGCTGCAACCACATAACACTGCCACAAGAATTATGCCAAGAGCCAAACTTCAAAGCTGACGCATAATCCAAAAATCAAAGAGATATAATTATGCTGATATAAAATGCCTTTTCACTTTTACCCCAAAATACACTCATGTATTTTTAATGGGCACATAAAAGCTGGGAATTAATCCACAGCACCATAAGAGTACAGCCACTATCGTTGTATTATCGTGTATTACAAACGTTTCCAGAACTGAGCTAACATATTATGTAGCACCCTTTATTTCTGGAGCTGTAACAAACCAAAGTGACGACTCCAAGCAAACATGAAAGCGGAGGTTTTTAGTGTTTTACTCAAGGATTTGAGTTCTTTGCTCTCAACCGGATGCAACAAATTGTGAAGGGGCGATGTCAGACTGAAAGGGCGTAATAATGAGGCTGTTCTGCTCAAGACAGCACGGTTGAGTATGGATGCTCGGTTAGGCAACTATTAACGTTGGATCCAGGATTATTTTGTTTTGTTGCATTTAGCATCAACCACGATCTGAAGCCTCATACTAGTTATGTTGGCAAAGTTAGTTATTGCTGGGACTGATAAGAAAAGGAGACAACCTTTTAGTCATAACCATAACTTAGCTATAACCTTTTTAACCTTTTTTCTGGATTCATCACGTCCTGACTGAGGATCTTCACCAGCATACTATGGCAGCGCTGCCCAATAAAACTCAGAATTACATGTCAATCCAAGAAGTTTGAACTTATTACTGAAGCTATTTCCGATTATAGAAAATAAAACTTATTTTTAGGGGTTTATGAGATTGTTTTGTAGGTTTTGTATTGTATTTTACGACGGAGCTTTAGGGCTAAGGAAAAAAAAAAATAAAAGCCATAAAATTATGAGAATAAAGTCCTAGTATTATGAGAACAAAGTTGTGCAAGACTTTTTTTAGCTCTTTTTTTTATTTTGTTTTTTCCCCACAAGTTGGATCTACGATGCGACCTGTCAATCAATCCAGTAGGCATGTCAGCAAATGACCAATCTGAAGCTAAATGAGTCTAATATTATCTGAACTTTGACACAATAAAGCACGGCTTACCACATTTTAACTGTGGTAAAATGAAGAATTGAGCATCTTGTTAAGTTATACTTTGGTACTGATTTTACAAATGAGATAGTTAATCTGTTAGCACCTCAGCATCAGATTATTATCAGTATCAGGACTTTGAACCTTACAGACTCTGATGGGCTGCAGCACAGCTCTCTGCAGGTAGGGAGCATTTAGCTTCGAATTGGTCATTTATTGGCTGGATTGATCGACAGGTCGCGTTCTGGATCCGACTCGTGGAAAAAAATTAAAATAAACGAGCTGTAAAAAAAAAAAAAAAATCTCTCGTTTTTTTTTTTTTTTTTTTTTTCTTAGCGTGGCCCTAAAGCTCTGTCGTAGTATTTTAAGTGTATAGAGCTGAAAATGCACATTTCATCTTCTCCCCAGTCACTGTTATTTAAGATGTTCTTGTCCTGCACAGAAATACATATTACAATGATCTTAGATATCTTGTTCCAAAAAAAAATAAAAGCATTTCATGCATTCACTGTAAGGTGTATCAAATACTGTATTTTCATTTGTCTCTCTTTCTCCTGACTCAGGTTTCAGACAGAGGTTGCTCACAGAGTCAAAAGTGCAGCCTCAGGACCAATCAGAGACCCCCTTGTCACCGTGGCTGCCAAGACAGCAGGGATTGATTTCTTCCAAGGCATCTGGCAGTGAAAACCAAGCTTTCAAGAATGAGGAAGCCCTCAACGACCTCCCCACCAACCCATCCTCCCACCTACAAGAACTCAAAGGCCAAGACAGGTAAATATGATCATCCCTGATAAACACATAGGAAACAAAACAAAGACGAACAAATAAAAGTCCACCTGAATACCTATTGCATTACAATGGAAGCCAATACAGTATAGGGGAAGTGTCAATGATGTAATCGCTTGCAAGACCATGACTTTCACTCCTCCGACACTTTTCAAATTCCCAGTCTTATTCTGAAAGCTAGCACTCCGTCTCAAGCCGAGATACAGTGCCTTAACATAAAATCTTCACCTTCTATGATCACAAACTTGGCAAGACTATAGGTGAAACATAAAGCCAGTTTAGCAGGAGGCAACCCTGACAGGACCCACCCAGTGTCCTGGTCCAAAAAAAAAAAAAAAAAAGAGAATAGAATCAACCTTAGGGCAGCTGCTCTGAGGGCCAGAGCGAGGGACAAAGAGGGGAGGGAGAACAAAAGAAGAGACGGATCAGCTTTCACTGCTCGTTTTTGTCCCACACTAAAGCAAGCAAGGCTGGGACTTTCTCTTTTCAGTCTCCCACAGTGCTGGGAGATGGAGGTTGACTTTCTTTTATGTGTGAGAGCTGACAGTACATGGATGCATGTGCCTCACACCCTGCTAAGCGACTCTCATCCCTCAAACACAGTTAACCAGGACAACTCAGGAGAAGAGGAGCCTTCCAACACGCCTGGTTAAAAATAAGACATGAGACTTGGGGACTGTGTTCATACAGCGATGGAGGGTACGCAAACAAAAACACAAATGGTGACAATACTTTTGAGTTGCCCAAAGCACATTTCTTACAAAGCTGTACTGGTTTCTCCAGGAATTTACGTCACCTCAAACCATCTATCTAGAATTTAATGGGGAGAGTTAAAGAGTTTTCCATGTTTAAGTTTTCTAACCGTTCATGTTAAGACTTTGTTCCACTTTTGGTTCCTAAAAAATGGAACAAGTCAGAAAACTTGTTCCATTTCCAGCCCTGATCTAAAAACACAACTTTGCTTTGCAGTTCTTCCCACTTCTATTAAATTATAAAAAAGATGAGCTGTCAGGGATCTGGCGGGACTTCTTGCAGACGGCAATACGCTCTACTTCATCGTAACCTAAAATTAAATCACCAGAAGCAGAAACGACATGGCAAACAGTTTCAAGAAGTGAGAAGCAGCTACTTGCAGCTGTTCGGTGTTCATCCCAGTCTGTGCTTTCACACAATTTTCCCATAAAAACATCATTAAACAACTGGAGCTAAGAGGATTCATATTTATTTAGTTCTCTTAAAGATAAGTCTCCATTTTAACTAAAAAACAACACCCATTGAAGAAATGATCCTTTAATTTGAAGACTTTTTTTTCCCCTTCTTGCTCTCGGCAAAGGCGGATGCTTTTCCCTCCTGCTCCTTCCCTGCTCTGCTCTTTGTCCTGTGAACCTTTTATGTAGCTTTTTTTTTTTTTTTTTTTTTTTTTTTTGCAGCCTCATGCTGTGTCCTGTTAGGGACACTGTGTAAGAAATAATTTTTTAACTTCCTCTTCCCTTGTGTCCCCCTTTTTCTAATCAAAGACAAAGTAAGCGCCTCTCAGTGAGGCTGCAGCCTCAGGCACCCCTGTCTCCCCTGTCTGTTGTTTCAAATGGGCTGAACTTAAATATAATTTCATTGTGCTTCTGTGCAATGACAATAAAGCTGATTCTGATTCTATTTCAGGTACTTTACCTGTAAACTTAAGGACCAATGTTATTTGCTTTGTCGTGGTTCCAGAAGCCAAAAATACTGCTGATTTGGTAAATACCATCTTACATCGGCCCTGGATTTACAATAAACTGTCCAACATCAGACAGTACTAAAGCTTAATTATCAGAATAAGGGTGACACTTTTAACACCACTAATGGAAAGGAGACCAGCAAATTAAAAAAGAAAACATTTATATTGTCCAAAAAAAAAAAAAAGATGATGTTATTGCAATAATGTTTTTACATTTATCCAAAGCCCAAAATTGTTAGTACAATTGTTGCACAGAAATATCTGTTTAATAACTGTTGTGGAGTGCCCCACTTGTACTGTATAATGGTAGGGGAAACACTACTTCCTGCCTGTTATTACACTTTTTCTTATCTTTTTTTTTTAAATCTCAGTTAAACTGTCTTTCCTACGCACCCTTATATGTGTCAAGCTGATTTTATATTTAATTATGTCACAACCTCTTGCTGTCCCTTCCCCCAGTTTACCCTTTTGTTTGGCCTTAACCCATGACCTAAGGAAACCATTGAGCCTGCTGCCCCCTCTAATCAATAGTTTAAGACCACCCCTGGAGGTACAGCTTCTTTGACAATGATTTTGGGTGTTTGTAGGTGGGTGTTATAGAAATAATCTACTAATAAAACGCCATCTGGAAGCTTAATCCCATTTCCATGTGGAAATCAGATTGATTGTAGTGTAGAGTGAAGAAGCGACTCCAGTCTTGTATTTGAAAATGCTCTGTAATGGAGTTTTGCTGTCCTGAACGCCACATAATGTCTACACCGCTTGATGTGGTCACCTCTCTTTCTGTCTGTATTTCCTTTAGCGGTTCCAGTCTGGTTTTAGTTCTCCGGAAAGCTAGGAACAGTTTCCTATGGTCTCAGCTCTCATCTTATCAGACACACAATAAAGGCGTTTTGTGGTTTTGAAGGAGGGGACCCGAGCTTGGTGTACAGCAGTCACGACTGGTGTGGAAGCAGCCTCTTGTCTTCAAGCTCCAGTTTGAACTCTTCTCCACCCTCTGTGGAGATGGAAACTAAAGCCAAAGTTGTGGTTCAAGTCACAGAGCTGTGGAGCGCCTGAATTTTAAAAAGAGCCATTTACGGAAAAGGTCCAACAGCCACGTCCTTCCCTGTTCATTGTGATGATTGTCAGAGGTCACAGATGGAGAAAGTCCCAGTCAGTTTTCCTTTTAGCTGCATTCCCCTTTTTACAAGATATGATCTAACGTTAGATAATAAAGTAAACCTAAGGTGATGATAGATGAGGTTATGAGTTAAATATTTACAGTTCCTTTTTAGGCAGCTCTCTGTGAAAACTCTTCACGATTCTCTTCACTACTGCTCAGCTGTTTCCATAAATAGTTCAGTCACACATCATGTGGATATTATTCAATAAATGAAACAGATATTTTTGTGCAACTTCATCTTGCTTTGTGGTTTACTTAATAGCAAAAAAAAAAAAGGAACTTGTCTGAGTCATCAACTGTTCAGTTTCAGAGAAGAAACTGATCCCCAGAATCTTCTGAGACATATGATTTTGAAGAACGTATGTGTTCAATAATCGTTATAGTTTTTTATTTTATTTTTTACAACTAATTGTCTCTGATCATTTTTTTTAATGGTTACAGCATCTGACTAGTACAAATTGCACAAGACACTTGTTCAAAAAGTTGTCAGTCAACTCTTCATCAAATAGTGTGAAAGACTTAGAAATGGAAAACATTAGCGTTAGAGAACTTTTGTACTTTACCTTAAATATAAAATTCATATGTTTGTGCTTGTCTTAGTGGAAAAATACCATGTTCAGAGTGTTTTGGAGGACACATCTTGTTTTGTCAAAATAGAACAAATACTGTATACGTACATCTCATGATTAATATCTTGTCTAACTGGTACGTAATCTAAATGGGACTGGAGTACATAAGACAGCCCAGTTATCAAAGAACTCCACGCACAATTCCTTTCTGACCTATTAGCCTTGTCTTTGTCATCACATGAACAAGATGTATAAAACTGGATTGAACTTTTTGTTGTACACACATCCTCCGCAGGTTCTGTGAAGCATCCGTGTGACATCTGTGTCTATTTATTGCAGTAAACAAATTCAAAGACTAGGGATGCATGATATGAATTTTTGGCTGAACTCTGATATGCCAATATGTTAAAACTTTAACTTTAACAGTTGTTTCTCATATTATACTAAAACTTATAGACAAGTTACACAACAAACTTAATGTAATTTGTCTTTTTAACAAAGAGACCAGCTGAGACACATCGCCTGGAGCCAGTTCTAAATGATACAATTTATGGTTTATAAGTTACAGTTCAGAAGAGATTTTGTGTAAACTTGAACAGGTTTTGAAATTTTGTCAAAGATTTACCAAATATGAATCAATATGTTAAAAAAAAAAACTGTGAAGTCTGTATTTTATTTTGAGTTAAATGTTAATGCACTTGTTATCATTATTTTAAATAAATATTCAATTTGTTTAAATTGTTGTTTAATCGTCTCAGCTTAAAATTATTGTTTTAAATAAACGTTCCATTTGTTTACATTGTTGTTTATTCTTTTCAGCTTGTCCGTTTCATCACTGAAACTAAATTTATGACCATTTAAATAGAAAAAATCGGTTCTGAATCAAAAAGTTTCTGAATCGAAAAATTGATTTTGAATCAAATCGATTTGCCAGACACAGAGATTCACACCCCTGCTACCACCACCACCACCACCACCACCCATCTAGAACTGTCCGTATTGATGTAGCGCAGGGAGCAATACAAATGTGCTAGCAAAAATGCTACTAACACTGGCAGTAATGTAGCGCAAAGCTAGCAGGCGGGCAACATAGACGTGACTCTGTGACTATTTGTCTCCCCCCACCACCACCACCCCCGTTTTCAATTAAAAACTGGCAAGCGCTAAGGCACTAAGCTAGTAGGGAGGGCAACGCAGGCATGACTCTGGTCCTTGTCCACCCTTTAAAATACAGGTAGTCCTCAGTTTACGGCGTCACCGGTTTACGAATTTCCGGACTTACGTTCAACCCTCAAACGGTCTAAATGCGTCATTACGTTTTTACGCACGCACTTGGATGTTGTACATAGTGTGGTAAATAGTGTTTATATGCGTTTATAGATGAATGTGTGGTGTAGCGTGTTCAGTCCCATGACGATAAATGGGTGTGTGGCGCAGCGTTAGCATACATTTACATGTATTTTCGCGGTTTACGGTCAAAATCCGGACTAACGATCGCCTCATGCGATCAATTCCAGTTTACGTTCAAATCGGGTTACGTTTGGCCCGTAGGAACGGAACTCGAACGTAAACCGAGGACTACCTGTATATTTATATACTTTTTTTTTTTCTAATTTCAGGGTCTTTTTATTTTCCTAAACCTTATTTTCTTCTTGGTCTAGTAGCTTGAGATTGAAGACTTACTTATTTATTTATTTTGAAAACTGTCCAACAGAGTTTCATCTTTCTAATCAACACTTTCCAAATGAAATGTGTTGAGGCTATTCAGTTTTTATACTTTGCTGGCAAAGAGCTCCTTCTCCACAAACAGGCACAGGTCAGGTAGGCCCATTAGCAGATTAGGCCCAGGTGTCATAGGACATCAGAAAGCTAAATAAACTGTGACGAACCAGGGAACCAATTGAGAAAATTAAATAAATGCATAATAATACCCCCCCCCCCACACACACACACACACCAAAAAATAAAAATAAAATAAAATAAAAAATACAGCACAATTGGAAACAACCAAGTAGGTCTAAATATGATTACACAAAGACAAATGCATATATACATTGTGCATTGGCATCAGAAGCATTTGTAATGTGGGAAGGACTACTGGTGTGTGTGTGTGTGTGTGGGGGGGGGGGGTGGGGGGGTGGGGGAGTAGTAGTCTGACCAACAGATCTCCTTGTGTGAATAAAGCACGCTCCACTTCTCTCAAGCATCACCCCACTCCCATCCCATGGACAACTTCCGTAACTAATGTAGCACTAAGCTAGCGGTATGCAATACAGACGCATTAGCTAAAACTCTGCATACATAATGCTCCAACTCTCTCACGCATCCTAACGCCCCACTCCCTGTCAACAACTGTCAGCACTAATGTGGTGCTAAGCTAGCGTACAAAACAGAGGCGTCTCCCCCTCCTCCCCACATGAGCGCTCTGCCAAGGCAGATGGCTGAGGGCAAACACTGCATGTGGTGTGAAGATGTTGTAATAACCAGGAAAACATGGAGTGAACTTTTAGTGGATTGAGTATTTTCCTATTAATCAAGAGGAATGGATTTGTGCATGAAGAGTCAAGGCAGGTCAACTTTATTTACTAATGATAAAACTGAAAAATGAATTGAAAGAAATTAAAAAAAAAAAAAAAAACCCATAGGAACACAGAACAAAAAAATACTAAATCAACTTACACTGTGTGAAATACCAGATAAAACAGATGTGCTTTTAGCAGAGATTTGAACTCAGGGATGGGGGGTGGCCTGCCTAATGTTGGGGGGCAGTTTGTTCCAGAGTTTGAGCATTTTTAGTCATGGACTCCAATCTCTTCTGAGCTTCAGTTTTGTTTTTGGAACAGCCAAAAGCAGTTGATCGGATGATCTCAAGTCCCGAGAGGGGACATATGGTTCCAGTAACTCAGAGAGACAAGGAGGTACAAGGCCATTTAGTCACATATAAGTCAACAGAAGAAGTTTTAAATATATTCTAGTAGACAGGGAGCCATTGAAGGAAGGACAGAACTGGTGTACTATAATCAAACATCTGAGTTCCGTTAAGAGCCGAGCAGAAGCATTCTTGACAAGCTGGAGGCCTAAATGACCCCAGCATAGAGTGCAGTACAGGAGTCCAGTTGGGTCATGATAGAGGCATGGACTAGTTTTTTCGAGGTCGGGTCTGGACAATACTGTACTTGTTTGAGCTTAACTACATGCCTTAACTGGAAGAAGCAATATGACGTAATGAAGGAATAAATAAATACAAACAGCACTGATTGAACTATTATTTTATGTTAAATGCGCGTGTGTGTGTGGAGGGGGTCTGAATTAATATTATTTTTAATGTGGAGGGGACATGTTCCCTTCACATAATTGTCGTGACGCCTATGCATATTGTATGTACGTCATATATATATATATAT
>JARVLU010000002.1:17170018-17183757 GCA_031762415.1 Simpsonichthys santanae | reverse complement strand
AAGTGGCAGAAATGAAGATGTTGAGGTTCTCCTTAGGAGTGACAAGGATGGATAAGATTAGGAATGAGATCATCAGATGTATAGTACAGGTTGAACAACTGGGAGATAAAGTTAGAGAGGATAAACTAAGATGGTTTGGACATGTCCAGAGGAGGGACAGTGGGCATGTTGGTGTATTTTGGTATATTGGATGTTAGAAATTCTGCTACTAGGAAAAAGACAAAGAGGAAGGCCAAATAGAAGATATATGGATGCAGTTAGAGAGGACAAGAAGGTAGTTGGAGTGAGGACAGAGGATGCAGAGGACTGTGAAATGGATGAGGCTGACTCTGTATGGCAACTCCTGAAGGGGGAAAAGCTGAAAGAAGAAGAAAACGAAGACTTGAAGCACAAACTGAATGCACAAAATTTGTTTGCAAAGTTTTGTCAAAAACATTTTGAGTCAACTCTCAGTCTGCAAAACATTTCATGCCACGCAGGACATAATTTAATTAAACATATAGAGAATAGTCACTGGGCGTACAAGTTGTTAACTTTTGGAGTCTCCTTAAATCAAGATGGTCACCGTAGAAAACACAGAAATGGCTACAACTCTCCAAATGTTCCACATTTTGGTGTGGTGTTAGTTGAACACCATCCCCAAAACATACTTAAATCACTATACATTGTGCTATATATTTTTTTTATTATAAAACATTCATCACTAAAGAACATCACATGAGACTGTGCCAAATGTTTTGACCTAAATGGTTGTAACTACCACCTCATCAAAAAGAGTTTTATTTTTAAAATGCTGGCATGAAAGGTAATGGGTGATTTGCAAACCTTAGGCTAGGCCTTTAACCTATAGGCCTTTAACCTTTATGTCAAGTATCAGAAGGTTGGCTGTAGTATCTGTTGCTTTCTAGTTAATGGTTGAGCTCCAACTTGCAGTCAACATATATTATTAATAGTTTTAAATACAGCCTAAATAAAAATGAACAAAAAAAAAAAAAAAAATGGCACCATTCAACCGTCCATTCCAGTGTGCTCTCTCTGTCAATTTACAATACTGCCCACCTACTAAGCAGATACTTCAAAGTGCTAAAGCGTCATTGTATTGCTGGTTAAATCTTTTATAGGAAGCTTTGCCAGACAGAAATGAAAGCAAATGTAATGTTTGATCCAGAAATCATTTGGAATCTGCAGCTCCCATGGCCACTTTAACTGTGTATGTGTATCTGTCACATTTTTTGTTTCCCCTCTTATTGCCTGTGCTAAATCACACCTGCTCCTTTTTCATCTATGCGTGGCCACACCTAAGAAGCGCCGCTGTGACACAATGCTTCATAACAATCAAGCGCTCTCTCAGTCTGCACCAAAAAGAGCCTAATTCACTTTGACAGAGAAAACAACTAATGGCCCCACTCACATCGACACCTATTCCTACCAAATCACAGACACACATGTGATGAGGGGCTTTTGGCCAACTTGTTATGCTTAGTTAATCAGAAATACCACTTTCGTAAATATGAAGAGGATTCAGTGTATGCTAATATCCTCCGCTTACTTTCTGCCTGTCAGAAATGATTAGGTCAGCCCCATATCCTTACATTGATCTCAGCTCGGAGCAGACACAATGCTCAGGCCTGCTGTGGCTGCAGGCAGCTCTTTATCTGTGTGGTTTTAACATTTTCACAACCGACTGAGGCTGCAGCAGCAGGTGGCTCAAACTTAAACATTATATTTCAGAGGCCTTACACTGTATCTAGTGTTTTTATTTGAGGGGGTGTAAAGCAGTGGTGTCTACATTTTTGTAGTGGGTATACATGTACTGTGCTCTTAGAAACCAAAGTACACTCATTAGTACAATGTAATCGTCACTTTATTTAGATTTGTAATATTGAACATTTCCAAATTTATCTGATGCTTATATTTGAATACATGTACAACAAACTTTGTATGACAGTTGGCTTTGTATTAAAAACATGTTGCAGTAAAACATGTTCAAGTACAGTATTAAGTACAGAATTATACAATAATTTGCTAGATAAGCAAAGTAATAATCAAGTGCTGCATACAGATAGAGTGTTACGGAAGCATTTAAATGCTGTTTAACATATCAATGACACGTGCCTAATGATATGTTATGTGTCATTGGGCACTTTTAAATGGGTATGCTGAAATTCTTGCGCTTTTCTAGTGGGTATATTCCGTATACCCGCATATCACGTAAACTACACCACTGATGCAAAGCCATCAGCTCACTATGGCACCCTGTATTTTGATCAACCCATTTGTTGAGTTTGAATTGTGAAAATAGTTGCCGTCTTTCCGTTTTCCATCTGGTAGCTTGATGCGACTGACAGACAAGACGGAGCGCTCGCATTGCTCGGCAAACAAACACACGCAAAGTAATTGGAGAAAAACGCTGCCAATGTAAAGCCTTTCGGGGGCCGAGTTTGATCAATCATTATTGACCTTTTTGCAGAATCTAAATTGATACAATGCACAACACTTCACATGCAAGGCTACAGTGAGGTAATGGCATTATCAGAGGTGAATGCAACAATAGTTGTAATGAGAGTAATCCTTGAAAGTGAGTGGGAAGTGAACAGAGAACACGGTGTGCTCTGTGATGTGGTGTGACTGCTGAATACCAGGTTAACAAATAAAAAGGGGATCCACAAGTTTGCAACATAATTTGCAGACTTTTCCCCACCCCTGGTCAGGCATGATTTGGTCAATAACACGTGGTGACGTAAATTTCTGATAGGCTGCTGTGAGCAGCTCCCACAACAACACGCATACCATCGCACTAACTTTTTGTCTTTGTGGTTTTGTGTACATCATTTTTCGTGACTGACTGGGTGTTGCGATCCAGGATGATGTAAGCCTGTGTTAATTCAGGGTGGACAGTGCATTCTTTGTTCTGCGCCCTTTGGTGCTGTGCAGAGCTCGTCTGTGTGACCTCTATCATTGTAGCACAACATGAATTTGAAGCTTTGTTTTGATGCCACAGTTGCATTAAAAAAAAAAAAAAAGCTGGCAAGTGGAGGCTTTCTACGTCAATATCCTCCCCCAAGCTGCTACAGCAGTTGATTTTTTTTGCATTTAATACTCAGTTGTTTCATTTTGTAAATGCTATGGTGAGATAATTATACTTGTAAGAGTTTAACTCAAGGAGAACAGCTAAAGCTCAGCTATTTATTTTAATCTTATTTCGACCTGTAAGGTTTTTCAAAAAAAAAAAAAAAAAAAAAAAAAAAACAGAAGTAGGTAGACTTTACTGTTTGCGCTGCATTAGTATCGTGTCATTACAAAACGTGATCTGGACAAGATTTTCACCGTACCCTTGTGTGTGGATGAGACATTTGTTGAGGAAGCCTTGTGGTTAGACATAATCAGCATTTTTATTGTCTCCAGCAATAATCTAAAACCACCGGTGCACTTAAGACAGGATGACAAGTGTCTGAACCTACTTTGCTCTATTTCCTGACCTATTTGCAGTGCATCACTGGCATTATGCAGTTGCAGATTTTCACATTTAGTGACAGCACATAATTGTACTGACACCTAACGTCCCTGTTTTTTTTTTAATTTACAAACAAAACAGCATTAAATTTTGAGTAATATGTTTTTTCTTTTCTTTTTATAGGTGCGAGCAGCAGCAAACAGACGTTGCATCTGATCAGCAGGAATCCTGATTTTGGTTCAGCTGATTAATTGCAAACTGACTTCATTCCACTGCTAACATTTGGACTGCACCAGAAAGATACCCCCTGATCACCAAACAGTAACGTCACCCAGTTCCCGAGAGGGCATCTTCATTACCCCATCCACCCACCCAATTAGGATCCAGATGGCACTTCTGGCCAATCAAATCATGGATGGAAGAATTCTCAGCAGTATGAACGGGAGAGTGGAGCTGTCTCAGTTCTTAAGAATCACAAATCAGAGCATTGTCTCGCAGGTTAATTCTGCCCAAGACGACAACCGTAAGAACAGGAAGTACCCTTGCCCACTGTGTGGGAAGCGCTTCCGCTTCAACAGCATCCTCTCTCTTCACATGCGCACTCACACCGGTGAGAAGCCGTTCAAGTGTCCATACTGCGACCACAGGGCTGCGCAGAAGGGCAACCTGAAGATACACCTCCGCACGCACAAGCAAGGCATCCTGGGCAAAGGCCGTGGGAGAGTTAGAGAGGAGAACAGGCTGCTTCATGAGCTCGAGGAAAGGGCAATACTTCGAGACAGACAAATGAGAGCTGGTGTTGTTAGCCAACAGCAACCACCACCTTCTAGCGCAAACCAGCCTCAAAAGGTTTTACTGTCGACCGTCCCAACGGAGCCTCAATTAGTGAACAGTTGTACAGCAGAGCTACAACCGCACACATCCACCTCTCCTGCAGCGACCGCTGTCCCAGATGAGCTCATGCAGGCCCAAGCCACCAGCTTCCGCTGCTCATTCTGCAAGGGGAAGTTCAGGAAGCATCAAGAGCTCGAGCGCCACATCAGGATCCTGCACAAACCTTACAAATGCACTCTGTGCGAGTTTGCCGCCGCACACGAGGAGGATCTCATCGGCCACGTCGAAATAGCACACATAACCGCCGACTCGTGTGCGGGACAAAAACTGTCGGTGGGAGACGCCGACAAGGGGAAGCCCGTCGGGGAATTCCCCTGCGAGGTGTGCGGCCAGACCTTCAGCCAGGCCTGGTTCCTGAAGGGCCACATGAGGAAACACAAGGACTCGTTTGAGCACTGCTGTCAAATTTGTGGCCGCCGTTTCAAGGAGCCCTGGTTTCTCAAGAACCACATGAAAGTCCACCTCAATAAGTTGGCTGCCAAGAGCAGCGTCCTTGCTGATCACGACTCCTCTGCTGAGCTGAGTAATCTAACACAGGACCATCCGAGCAACCTCTACTCCCAATACGTATCCCGCTTTCACAACAGGTTCCCCATGCCCAACAGAGCAGATTTATCAGATTATAACCACATGATGGCCACAGCAGGTGCAGACATTAAGGTCAGAGAGATGCTAGGGCGGATGATTTCCTCAAGTTCTCTAACAGACACGGACAGTTCCTCTTTGTTTGGCTTAAATCATCTCCACCCTCCGCTGAGCTCCACCAGCATGGAATACCTGCAGAAAGTCATCTCTAACAGAGAGGTTTTCAAAAGCAGTGGCAGCTACGCAGGTTGGCAGATCATGGCGCCTGGACCTTCGCTTGATCAGCAAATGTACAGGGCTAAAGATCAGCAGCAGTGCTCGTCCTACTTGCCTGAGCGATGTCTAGATGATGGGAAACTGTGTGTCAGTGATCCAGACGCCAACGCCATCAGCAGACCCGGGAGCCCAGGCAGTGTGAGTCATCATGGGCCAACAGAGATGGGGAACTCCCGCTCAAGCGGTACTCTAGACCATCAGCCACAATCTTCCCCTCCAGCTACAGGTAAAAAAAAAAAAAAAAAAAAAATCCAATGTTGTAAATTTTAAAACCTTGTTAAGTTTGTCAAGACGCGCTGCTCAGTCTTTGGAGGATGGTTTCGCAGCTCTCTACAAAAATGTTTGTGAGCGTAAGCTTTCCAGAATACGTAATCCCATTGATTGTGTCGCAATCTAATTCCCAGTTTAGGTATTTTTTCTTTTACTCTGTTAACAAGCCATTGTGTCTCGGCACATTTCAAAGTACAGCAGGTAATGTTCTTGTTTCTATTCCTTCTTTATTCTGCGTTATGTGCGTTGGCATGAAGCACGGGGTCAGTAAAACCACCACAGACATCGTCATCCACGAGGACTTTGTCTTTCTTTTAAAGATAATGGCGTCATGTTGAATTGTGGGGATAATTAGTACCCTCTATTTTATATCTGTCACATCCCCACCCCTTGCCTACGGGGGCACAAGATGTTAATGCATGCCATCTGGTGTTTTTAATGATTTGATATATACCACCCAGTGATTTTTATGATTTGATCTACCACCTGGTATTTTTATTGATAGTGTTCTTTTCCACCTGGTGATTTGGATGATTCGGCTCAATGGGTAGATGCCTTTCTTGTCATGGCATCCTGCTAACACGTTATCATGAGCCTTAAATTACTGCTGGAACAGTGCTGTTAAGAGAAGAAATAAGTCTGAACTTTGTCTGATGTCTTCATGGCTAATGTGCGCGCTTTACTCTTACAGTCTCCGAGTGGCACGGCTATCCAAGTCTGACGCGCTCTGCTGGGATTTGATCCAGTATCCGCTTAAACGATGTCCGTATAGCAGAGATAAATGGATCAGGTCTAATCCCATTAGATGTTTTGTTTTCATATTGTACACACATACTGGTATCTGCATATTTACATGGAAACGCTGGCAGTTTGTGGCCAAATCCCTCTCTGGTTGCTCTTTAAGGAACATATACAAGCTCTGTTGTTTCTAACCCACCCCCCTCTCCCATATCTCCAAGACCATACGGTGTCACTTCCAGAAACATTTTATGATAGTTGGCTAGCTGAGGATTTGAGCGTGCACAGTTCTGGGATGGCACATTCAGTATCAGACTCTAATTTCAGTCAATATTAAGCATGGAAACTAATTCATTGTAAAGGTCAGGCGTCATTGCTTTAGTCAATGATGGATCTGGCAGACTCTCTCTCTCCCCCTCTCTCCTCCTTTTCCTCTCTGTTCTTAGTCCTGTGTAATGGTAGACTCACTCTGGGGGCTTAGCACCGCATTGTTTAGCTCTGACAATATATCCCAGAGACCTCTGCAGCTGCTCCCTGCGCTCACAATGACAGATTAATTAACACAATCACACACTGCTGGCCCTGGCTCAACACACAGGTCTGCTGTGGGACAGATAGGTAAATCCTACACATATGGAGAACACGCACCACTTGACGAGAGTTTAATAACAAGGGTAAGTTTTGTTCAAAGAAGGGGATGCGGGTGGGGTGGGGGGGTGGGGGTGTAACCGATCAAGTTTGTCTGACTAGGTTGGATGTAGAGGATGAGAGAGGGTAGAAAGTGTTTTCTAATTCAGGAGAGCGGAGATGCTGAGGAAGAATTACCACGGCCAGATGTTCAGCTTGAGGAACATTGATTAGTCCAGAATTACCGGCTGCATTATTCATAGTCAGCCTATGGTGGTCATGAAGTTATTGATGTTCTCAATATGGATAGCAAATATAGTACAGTCATGGGTGTCAGAGCCTGCACTGGTTTTCAATGTGAAACTACAAATAACCAGCATCTTACATTAGAAGATGATTTCAAAAGGAGGCTGCAAAATGCTTGTCTGAATATCTAATAAGGACGTATTTAAAAAATGCTCTTTGGCTTTAATTATAATTTGAGATTAGGAATAACACGTCTTTTTTTTAAATGATAAACTCATAAAGGGCACATGCTGCAGGCTTCTGACCTACATCAAACTAGTTACATCTGAATACAAGCGTGCCTAAAAAAATATAACATCTGCTGACAGTTATTAATTAGTCCCATTCAATATTCTTAACCTCAAGGTCAGCGAGCAGATACCATGCGATGGTGCTGTCCCTACATGTGTTTTGTCCTTTCCCCCACTGCTTTTGAAGCTGCTTTTACTGTAAGTGTCGCAGCCAAAGAGCGCCTGAAGTGATAAGCGTCTGTAAAACTGTAAATGGTAATATGAGCAGTGGTTTACCCAGAAACACAGATAAAGTGGGCTGCTGCTCAGAATATCACATTTTATTTGTTAGCTCCAGTTGCATCAGTCTATTCTTCATGATTGCAAACAGTAAAACGCTTCTTTAAACCAAAAAAAATAAATAAAAAAATACAGTTTTTTATCTAACTTGGCTTAAAAGAATCACCTCTTCTTCAGAGATCAGCCGGTCTGACTGCTTTTTCTGCACTGATTATACCTGTTGGCTTTTCCATCTCCCTCTCACTTCTGTCTTTTAATCCTCTTTTTAATTATTATTGCAGATATGAGGCTCAAATTAAGCTCAAAATGCTTGTTTTCCTAGCATGCAGATAAAAAGATTTACCCAGGGAGTTCTGAACACCTGCCTTGAAATATTGTTCCGCCGTCTCCTGAATGCCATTTGGCTTAATTGACTTGGAAACGTCCCAAATGCGTCATTGACTATGTGGTCTAATTAATATTAATAATATATGCTATTATAAACATCAAAGAACATCTGGTGCCCTTGTTTTTTTTTTCCTCACCAGTCTTGTGTGCGACTCTCACTCTGTTTCATCTTAAAGCAAACCAGCCAACGTGCATCTCTGTTTTGCATTTCAGGTGTGTGATTGCACATATAGAGAGAGAGCCAAAGCTCCACTGCATGCAGAGTTTGATACCTACAATATAACTGCCAAATGCCCGCGTAAGCAAATAATATGTGAGAGTGTGATTGCATTGACGGGGGGATCTATGGCTGTAAATCTTAAAAGCCCATTTTCATACGAAATGAATCACTTGTCCAAGCTGTGTGCTTGCTTTTTTCCAAAGACATGCCTCACTTTTTTTTTTATTTATTTCCCCTTTACTGTGCACCTCTAGTAAGATGAGGATAACTCATATGCATCACTTCATTAGATGCTCTGTGTTAGGTGAGCGGGGCTGGGGGTTTGTAATGATGCAGTAATTGGAGTTTTGCTTGATAAATCTAAGCTCTAAAATTACTCCTCTCACATAATGTGAGCCTCGGCACTGTAAGTAAATCTTAAACTGATTAAGTTAGCATGAACCAGGCAATCACAAAGATGGCACCCATCCAAAGGAAGGGAGAAAAGGCACTGTCTTCATCCTTTTGTGTTGTTTAACCGCTCTTGCTTGGGCTGGCAAATGGGTTTAGGAAGGGCCACATTGAAAGATGAGGTCAGATATATGTGTTTTCTGCTTTTGGAGCAAGCCGTTAATGTCATCGTAATTTAAGCCACAGAATAATTGAGATATATAGTGTGTCTCGACGAGTTCCATTAGGCTTTTTTGTTGTTGTTTTTTGTGTGTGCGTTACTGGAGACTAAGGGTGTGGCACGGTTAGGGTCTCTTTCCCGCTCTAGCACACCCACGCATGTCGCCACGCACTTTAAATGCACGCAGACATTAAATCAAAACGCTTCACACACAAACATATACAATGCAAAAGAGGGAGAGCTGACTTCAGTTCAAGGGCATAATTTTTCCATTTCAGCTGTGACTCTTCAATCTCATTAAGTTGAGCTCGATTTAATTAATATGCGGGTGCTATTTTCGCTTTTGCACATCCTAATAGAAGAAAACAGCCCCACTTTTACCACCATTCAGCTAAAAAAAAAAAGATGCTTTTTCTACTAAAGTTGGGAACAAAGTAGAGCCACAGATCATTAGATGTAGATTTAGCTCTGAGCATTACCTCAGGGTCAGATCTTAAGGTGTATGAAATTGATATTTCTGTGGCAGGGATGAATCACTGCAGTAACTCAGGTATTAGTCCATTAAAGAAGAACAATAAGGCATCAATATGCATAGAATTAAATTAATGGTGGTGGGTTTATCTCCCTATCCCAGACGCATCCCTAAAAGACACAGTATAATGTATGACCTGACCTTCAAATGCCAAGAGAGTGTTGGGCAATAAACTGCCAATATTTGTGGCTTAATGGCGTCGGATGACTTTTACTGTAATTGGAATGGCAGCGAAACAGCTGGGCTGTTTAAAGACAGTGCAAGGCAGAGGTCTGAGACAATCACTAACTCAAAATGGTCACAGAGAGTGTGTTTAACCCCTGCAGGGTATTTGTGTGATAGCTATAAGGATGAAAGTGTGGGTAAACAGAGGGAAGAAGACATTTAAATTACCTTTAATTAAAAGTTATGGCGTGCGAGATGAAATCTCGTCTCCAGACGGAAATCATTCACAAGCTAAAGGGAGAAAAATCTCTCGGTGTCGTTCTCCTCAATAACACACTTTGTACTTTTTGAATTATGCTTCCAACATGTCATTTGTCAAGCATGAAGCGAAAAATAAACTCAGCTATAGTGGATGGTGGGTTTAATCAGAGCGGCTCACATGTTGGACTTTGCATTTTTCTTTTTTCCTTTTTGTTTGTTTCTTTGACTGAGAAACCCACTTACTGGCTTTGATGGAATACAGCTCGTGTCTGCAACATCTGCCTTGTTCTAGTTGCTTAACAATTTCACTGTTTATTATTATTTCTGGAAGAATCTTGTTTGCTGTTAACATCTTTGGGTGTATTTATTGCGCGTGGTGGTGGCGTTCATACTGTAAAATGATGGATCACTGGAGCTGAAAGCTGATTACAAGCTTGATTTACTGCAGGGCAGCACTTAAATCATTCAACTCAGCCTGGTGTGAGATTGCAACATTTTTCATGTTTAGACAACTGGTCTTGTTGCATGTAGAGGAAAAAAAAAAAACAAAAAAAAAAAACCCTCAGAATGCTTCATAAAAGCATAGTTTTGTAATCTGTCCTGTCATGTTTCTCCTGTTCTTTGTGTCAGGTGAGAACGTCTACAGGTGTCCACTCGCCACTGAGTACACCGCCACCTCCCTCAGCTTCCACCTGGATCGCTACAACTTCCCCCGCTGGCAGGACGACAGAGATCTTTCTCCTCCTCTGCAGCCCAGCGACAGCAGCAGCAGCAGCCCCAGACCCAGACCCAGACCCAGATCTAGGGAGGACTGGAACCCAGCTGCCGCTCAGTTTGCTGCTTCAGAGGGCCGCACTGAAAAAGGCCTTCTTGTCAGCAAACAGGTTGATTATGCTGATGCAGGTGGAGATAGCTCTTCATCTGCTCCAACCAGAAAGTCCCAGTATGAACCTTTGGATTTGTCCTGCAGGCCTGACGCTGTCCCGTCTCATGCAGCCACATCTCCCGCTGTACTACAGATGTCTGGCCTTTTTAATAATGGACTCTCGTCCTCCATTACCCGCCGGCTACAAAGTTGCTCTAATGCACCAGCTGAACTCGGCGTGAAACCCTCATATCACTGTGACCTTTCGGTGCAGGGAACAAAAGGCGAGATGAACTCGCTGAACGCAGGCTCTGTAGGCCACGGCGACGGATCGGAGCAGTCTTCCAATCCGCTGGAATCGGACGCCCCTGACAAGTGGAAGATGTTGACAAACGACGTCCTCGAGTCAAAGGAAGTGGGACCGTCCGGCGCTGAGCTCGAGGCTCCCGGAGAGAAGAACCAGAGCAGCACTGAACAGTGGGGCAGAGCTGTGGCCGAGCCTCCCATCTCCACCTTCGAGGGTTTGACCTCAGGACCAGCAGAGCCACTCGTGCACCAGGGCGCCCTGCTCTCCTTCCTCAGATCCCAGGGGAGCCTGAGCAGCACATCTGTCGGTGCTCAGAAGGCGAATGGCGGAGGAAACATGGAGAAGGATGTTGCTTCAGGTGAGCATCTTATTTATCATATTCAATGAAAGCTGCTGTCACTGCAGGCAGTCATCTCCACATTTGAAGGTATATGTTGCCACCTAGTGGACAAACCCTGGTCATCATGTTATCCACTGATGGATCTTCACCACACAGATTGAAAAGGTGAACCAAAGCACAAACTTCAGGTTTGGGGACCAAACTGTGGCTTCATCAGCCACAAGGATTCTGCTACAAAGAACCAAAAAAGAGTTTTTGGCAGTATCTCAGCCCTCATCCCTTGACAGCAGGAGTGCGAAGAGCGAGTGTGAGTGTGTGTGAATCATGCCAATTATGAACCACACACTTCCCTTATACTTATAGCACTTGAGTTTTTTTCTTCTTCTTCTTCTCAGATCTCAACTCTGATCTCAAATAAGGGCTAAATAAGACACAGGTGTGTGGCACTGATTAGCTGTACACTTTAAAGGATGATATAATCTCCTTGTGTGATAGGTTACAAACCGCCGAGCCGATGGAGCCCACTGATGGAAAGGCTTAAGCTCTTGTGCTGGTGTGATATGCTTGCTGAGTGCAGATTTAATAATGCTGTCTCTCAGGAGAGGGGATCCAACAGCTGGGGTCTTTGATATGCATGTATTATGAGTGCAACATGATACACCTTCCCTTCTGATCCCCCTCCTTTATTCAGAAACTCAATATGTTCATGCGAAAGACAGGGAAGTGCCTGTCAACTCCATTAGGGATTAACATCTGTTCCCCTTCTTTATGATTCGAACAGCAAGATGTAGTTTTCTATTCGATTGTACAGATGGTTATTATAATATGCCAAAAAAACGCACCCCTCCCTTATACCCCCCGTCTTAGCCACAGCACTGTTCGTGTTTCTTTCTTGGCTTTATTGTTTATAATACCAGTTGGATTATTAAATCATTACATCGCAGCGAGAAAAAAAAAAAAAAGTCTGGGAAGTTTGGAGCTCGTGTTGGAAAAAGCCTCGAGTTTGAATACGTGAGAACCACATCTTTCCCATAAAAACATCCAGCTGCAACTGTTGCCTGTATGTTCAGCAGCGTGATCAATGCAAGCTATTTTAAGCATCCTCTGCCTTCTGTTCACTGTGGATTGATTTGTTTCCACCCCCCTTCAAGGAAGCAAATGTCAAAGACACAATAAACACCTGTCAGTCAAGGTGGACACTGAGATGGGTTAATGACATTGAGAGTCCACTGAGCGTCCTCCAAAACTGAGCTAAGCAGGTGGGCCAGCAGTCTGTCGTGTCTGCCATGATGACCAGGTGGCTTTGTCACGGGGCTGTCTCCTGTTGCCCCATCTCTCCATACTGTGTGGCACTTGGAGTGGCACGGTGACATATTGCTGGGCAGTTTGGACATGGAGTGATGTGCTTGTGATGACAGTTCAGGTCGGCTCCAATGTGCCAGCAGTGGTAATTGGCCAGATGGTGACCTCTGGGTGAACCTGTCTGCATGCTCATTAGTCTCCTCCCTTGAGTGTTAAACAGAACCTCAAAGCTGCACCGCTTCAACTTCACCACTAGATGGCAACATTTACCTAATCAAACTGTGGCATTGGCTCAAAGTGTGATGGATTTGTTAAACAGACACACATGAGATAACTTCTTTTAAATGTTATTATTGTGCAATTTAGAATAAGTTTCACCATCAAAAGATTTAACCAGTTAACTAAAAAAGTAACACCCGGGGTCCCCTCAATCCGTGACATCAGATCAGACTTCTCAGACGCATGAGAACAAGTGAATATGAGAAGATCAATAAAGAAAGGATTAAGAGTGAAAGAACAAGGAGGGCAGAGAGAAAGAAAAGGCCCTGATTTGAAAGGTTGAAAGGGGGTGAGTCATTATCTCTTTCTCTGACCTCTGTGTACCCTCCGTGGACGGGGGGAGTCAGAGAGCGAGAGAAAAGAAAAGAGAAAAGGAGCGAGGAAGATCAGCGTAGATGGAGATAGATGGCGCGACAGCGAGGTGAAAGAGGAGCGGTAGTGTGGCTGTCTCCATGAGCAGATGTCGTTTGAGGGCAGCGAGAGGGCAGCGCGGCCTGCCTTTGTGCCGTGTTCCTCTCCATAGAGATAATGAAGGGTGGAGCACAGGGAAGGATGTGCAGTCATCACTCACTGTCTGTGTGCCATCAGAGCTCAGGCCTGTGTCATCCGTCACCATTCAGCTCCTCTGGCCCCCATCAGCCACGCCACTGTCATCATGGTCATTATCTCAGCCTACGACACAACACACACACACACGCACGCACGCATACACCCAACACACACACACACACGCAAACACACACACACACAACATATGTAAATTGACAAATCCCACCTCACACCTTAAAAACAGTGGTTCCTCGCACCTTAAC
>JARVLU010000002.1:17135989-17148459 GCA_031762415.1 Simpsonichthys santanae | reverse complement strand
GTTCTGATCAGCTCTCTGTAACCATTAAGCACCAAGATGCTTTTAAAGACAGCCAGACCTTCAGATAGCCAGCACAAAACCACACAATGGTCCAGATGGAGTCCAAATCATCCAGAGGGATCCAGATGGAAAGCCCCAGTGAGCTCCTGGAGAAGACACCAGACCAAGCAATGCCTCCCTATTCGAGAGACCTCATGGGCCAGCAAGCAGCACTCAGATGGACCGATGAGGCTGTCCTGGTCCAGTTCTTGTTTGGTTCTGATCGGCTCTCTGTATCCACTGAGCACCAAACGTCTCTATGAATAAGGATCAAACCTTTAGGATTGGATAAAAACTTTCCCTCCATTTCAGCAGAAAGCAGCAGCTAGAAGCACTGGTGGCTTCTGGGTAATGTAGTTCTTTTGACTGATGATACAGTATAGGCTTATTAGGAGAAAACTACAAAATGGCAGTGTCTGTCTGAAGTTTATTTTTTTTATTTTTTTTTTTTTTTAATTTTACTGTCCCAAACCACATGAGCAATATTAAAGTTGACACTCATGTGTCATGTAGTCTTACTTTGAAAAACTTTGAAAGAGCAAGTCCTCAAAAGTCGAACTATGAAGTAGTGAGGAACTACTGTACATACATAAAACGTAAGTATGTAGGCTGTACAGTTGATTACATCACCCTACAGCTAAAGGTGCAGTCCTGGTTCATGCTCAATAATCCAGGCTCCTCTGGATGATTCTTCTTTGTTGAACGGGTGAAAAGTTTCAGTTTCTTTTAATACTTTATATTTGTTCTATTTTTGGATGTAACTGGGACCTTGAATACACAATTTCATTCCACCTCATGTACTACATGTGATGCAAATGACAAACTTGAACTTGAATTTGAAAAGTTGCAGTTTGACTTCTCATTGGGGTCTTTTCAGTGTGAAGCTCACACACTCAATGCATCCATGCTTTTTTTCTTCTTTTTCTGTTTATTTCTTTCAATGTTCAAAAACATGCATGGATTAACTGGTGACTGTAACTTGTCCTGACGAGTGTCTCAGTTATGAAAGTATGATCTGCCTTTCACCACCAAACAGCTAAAATTCAGGATCAGCTCCCCCTGACTCTGTAAAGGACCCAACAAGTTTGGACAAATAAATGCTTGGACACTTGTTGTGCGAGCACATCACCAGGAAATTTCAATTCAGAGTCCGAAAATGAGCATGAAACACATTTACATAGAAAATACAATGTTGTAAAGTGTGAAGCTTGTAAAAGAGCTATAAAGTACTTTTCAATTTTACCTGGGTGTGTTTATTTTATTTTACTTAAATTTTATTTTCTTTTATCACTGTTTCAGTGTATAAACAACTACATAATCAATGCTACAAGAGATGTATTTGACATCCATTGTGTTTATTAGACATTAAAGTCATTTTACACAAATTCATTGACTACCTTCATGTAATTATTTATTTTGGAAATAGATTATGGATGGCTAAATTAGGATGCTAAAATTTATTAACTTTTGCTAAATCAGCCTTTTCTTTAAAACTTTATGGTACAGACATTTCCACTTTAATGACACAAACATTTTTGTTCCAAAGTTTGAAGGTTTTCACTGAAAGCTGTGGTCTAAAATTTTATTTTGTAATTTCTTACAAAAAATATTTAACAATTTATGTCAATTCTATAGAGAAATCCCTTGTCACTCTATTTACTTATTTGCTTTTATAACCTTTAAGAGATCTACCTGAACATGGGCCACTGAAACTTGTCACACAACACTTTCCTTGAACTTGTACATTGCTACGACTACATGAAAGATTAGAACAAAGTTCATTTAAAGATTACTTGCGTTCTAAACATTGATTAAGTGTCGCGGACCACAGGGGAAACTTTCAGATGACCAAAGTGAGCGTTTTAAGTGGTGTGTTTGCTTTTAAACATCAACCTGTAACCGCCTGCAGCATGCGTGGCGTTTGGTGCTTCCAGGTATTGTACTTCTGTTTCCTTTCTTAATGAACCATAAATCTTAAGATCTATTGTTCCATTTTATGAGTGTATGAATTACCCACATGTTTTTGTGCGCCATGGCTCAGTGTGGCCACTGCGTTGTGTTCGACATGTGTCTATAAACATGGTACATTGTCCAGTGAGTCTCAGGAGGAATCAGTTTCATGTCCCCTCCTCGTCTTCCTCCTGCAGCCCTCAGGAATGCATTTCTTATGAGAACAAACCTTTAATTGTCCGTGCTGTCAGCGTGGAGGGGAAGTGATGGGTTATGTTATATCATCACTCTCTGTGGCGTCCTCTGAATAACCCCAGAATGAGCGATTCAGCTAAATGCACCTATTGTTGCTCACATTTTAATCTTAACCTCAGTCATCTGATGAAATGTGTGTGACTTTATAATTTTTTTTTTTTTTTTTTTTTGCATGGCATCACAGATCTGGACTGACGCTGTCCTAAAGCGGACGGTCAGTGGAGAACATCTTGGTTGGGTCTTAAATTGTCTTTTGTTTTTTACTTCTTTGGATCACATCGGAGGGGAAGCTGAAGAATGACTGCAGCGGTGACAACACTGACTGAATTACTCTTCACCCTGCGAGGATGCAAGTTTGGGTCACTTATTGACAAGCTTCAGAGTAGCTGGAGGAAGAAGCAACGTCTCTTTTTGCAATGCTGTCATTGTGTGAATGCTTATGAAGCAACCTCTGATCCATCTGCTGTATCCGTCTCTGATCTGATCTATTGTGATCCAGTTTTCTTCCCTACGCTTTTCAGCATCTTTCTCGTTCTACAATTTTTGTGCTATTTCAACAAATCAAATGTCAAAATGCTCAGCTCTTTCAGGACAATCCATACAGGACAATTGTCCTGTAAATGACTTTTGGTATTGGTGCAGCTTTATCTTTTTGAAATATTTAGCATTTCTGCCTTTTTTTTCTCATAGAAAATGAATTGAGCTCATTTTACACCCTTCAAATCTTTAGATCTTTTACAACCTTTTCAAGGTCAAGGTTTCTTTGTCATTCGCATCACACGTGGTACATGTGGTGGAATGAAATTGTGTACACATGGTCCCAGTTACACCCAACAAAAGTATAAACTGTAAAAGAAAAAAAAAACGTAAGAAGATCTAAGATATGAACTAAGAAATACACTAAAACAAGAAATACGTTAAACACTAACAGTACATAAACAATATCCCGAACAACAGCAGCACGGACATGAGTGTGTGAGCAGGTGAGTACGAATGAACACAGCAGCATGAAATACATCAGCAGCATGAGATCAGCACCACATTTCAACAATTAAGTGACATTACAGTGATTTTTTTTCTCCACAGTGATTATCCTGGATATTCACGAGTCTAACAGTCTCAGGGTAGAAGCTGTTCCTCAGTCTAGTGGTTCTACACTCCTGTCTGAGGAGAGTGGGGTGTGTGCTGGGTGTGTGTGGGGTCATTCATGATGCAGGTTGTCCTCTTCCTATATCTGGAGGTGTAGATGTCTGTGATGGTGGGGAGGATGACTCCAACAGATTTCTGTGCAGCCTTCACCACTCTCTGCAAAGCTTTTCTTTCTGCAGCTGTGCACATTTCTGCTCCTTTCAGTTTTTCTAGTTCAGCTTCTTTCAGCTTCCTTGTGGAAATGTTTAACTTTTTTAACTACTTTCAGCTGTTTTTCAGCAGTTTTGTGCTCCTTTCAGATTCTTTCTGCTAACGACTACATTTTGGGCTTCTTCTAACTTCTTTTTGCTAATGTCAGCTTATTATGCTCCTTTCAGCTTATTTCTGCAAGTTTCAGCTTTTCTGATATTTCAGCGAATATTTAGCTTTTTTAATGCAAATTTTAGCTTCTTTTTTTGCACTTACTGGGGAAGTTCAACTTTTTTTTTTGCCTAATTTATCAAAAATGTGCTCACTTCCTTCTGATATTGTAAGCTTTTTGCCTTTTCAGCATTTTTGTGTGCAAATTTCAAAATTTCAAGCTAAATTCATGTTTTGTGCTCATTTCTGGTTGTTAAAACCTAATTAAGCAAATATGTGTTCTTTCTGCCTTACTCTGCTAATTTAGGCTAGTTCTTCCTTTACAGCTAAAATTCAGCATTGTCTTACTAATTTCAGCCATTTTCAGCAAGTTCTTCAGAAATAAACGTTCACACTGCATTTTTGCAGGAAATGCAATTGATTTAAAAATTGCACATATGCAAAACTTCAATTATTATCACATTTAATGAACTAAACATGGAAAATAATTTCTTGTTACTTTATGAATTTCTCTTTTTCACATAATTTCTCACAGTATCTCTGTCTCCATTGCTTGAATAATGTTCCTTGAAGGAAGGCATATTGCTTTTTCTCTTTCATGCCAGAGTTACAGACTAAGATCATCTCATGTTGGAAAATAATGGCGTTTTAGCTCATCTGGTCAAACCTTGAAAAATAGCATGATACCATGCAAAAACTCTTGCTCTCTCTAAGTGTATATTATGGATGACTGTTAGCTTTTACCACGCCAAATTTTAGCTCAATATTTGTCAAATAAATTGCCTTTGGTACAACCATTTGTGTATAGATTATAATAAATTGCTGGGGTGGCCATCTTGAATTGGTGACTCCACAAGTTAGTTGCATATTACAGTACTTCTGAAAGTTTATTTAGAAGAATGAAATTCATGAAAGAGTTTGCCCATGACAAACACATGCAAACAGACCCGTATACACAAACACAGCCAAATCATTTTATCGCTCGGTCTTTGCCTTCGGTGAAAATTTGCCAAGGGTGCAAGAGTGCAGAATTCTGTACGTTTGAAATGCTTGAGAAGGGAAAGCGATGGCGCACTCTCAGACAAGCAACTGTTTGGTGGACCTTATTGATTCCGAGGCAGAGGCAGAGATCAATGAAAAGAAACAGACTGAGACAAAGAGTGGCATTTAAGGGTGGAAAAAGCTGACATTTTCTCCATCACTGTCACAGCAGCAGCCATAAAGCAGCAGCGAGTATTAAAACATTTCTCATCTGCGCAGGAGTATTGGCAGCAGAAATTGTTTTCTCCGCCGTGTGATACTCAGGCTGAACTCCCAGTAGGGTCCTCGGGGACTGCAGATTGGTGCCTGTGACATATCGGCACCAGCATTTACACACACCTGCCACTCATCCCTAAACAGCCCGGGAGCAGGGCTGGAGAGGGCAGATAGCAGCCGAGGAGGCTGCCGGTTGGACCGCTGTCAAGGTGGGTAGGTGTGGTGGAATTCATCACTGATAACACGCTTATGTTTGCAGGCCACAAAGAGTGCTTCTATTAGTCAGCAATGCCCTCGATGCTGTATGCTGGTTGTGCATACTTAATGAGCGTGTGTGTGTACATGCAGCTGATTTGTCTTATCTGTGTCCATGCTTGTGTTTATTCAGCAGCATTAGTCCCGAGCTCAGGCATGCGCATAAAATATAAACTACGCTTTCACATGTGCACCAAACTGTGTGCAGTAATGAGCGTCTTGTCCTAGTGCACTCCCAGAGTCTTGAACTCTGAGTGACACGGGTACTGCAGGGTCATATGTCTATTTGCAGGATAAATGATATTATGCTACACTAAGGGAATTACATGGAGGATGTCCCTTGGAGTCACCAGGCTCTGCAATCATTCATAGTTACTTTTTGTGTCTCTTAAGCCCTTCTATCTGTACACATCCGCTGGTCTGGAACGAGTGTTAAATGGATCCTAGACCACATCCCATCATTATGAGATTATGATTTCAGCCTTACGACCGGGGGAAAGAAGAAGAGTCGGCCCAGAGGAAAAGATGGAGGTGGACACGATTGAAAAAAATACATTCACCGTTGCACACGTTTTTCACTTTTAATTACAATCAGCTTATCTCATTTCCATCTTTCCATCCCTCCTCATCCATTTGGCCCCCCTCTCATCCATTTTCTCCCTGAAACCTGTCTTCATGCCTTCCAACTCCCCCCCCCCCCCCCCCCCATCTCCTCCCGCCTCTTTCACTCTCCCTTGGTGGCATTCGAGAGCAGTAAAGCAGGAAGCAGGAGCGCAAACAGCAGGTGAACTCGCTCTAATACTCAGCTGTGCCATCTGCTGCGGTCACATGACGGAGCTGCAAGACCCGCTCTAGCACTATGATGCCCCATCATACCTGACGTATCAATCAATCACAAGCAAGGAGCAGAAGAGAAAAAGACGAGTGAGAATGAGTGTAAATCAACGGCAAATACATTGAAACTCAGCTAATTATCACTGAATGTAATCTGGTTTCATCTTGCAATTTTACCATCTCATTTGGGTCTTTTAGCAACACAAAGTCTGCAGCAATAAAAAGCACAACTTCATAAAATCCTAATAAAACCAAGTTTGTTCTTTTTGTGAACATAAGAGCAAAACAAATTGAAAAGCATGCTTCTAATTTTATTGATTGGTAATTTTGTTTTGACAGATTCATCACATTCTGCTCCAAGATCACAAAATTGTCAGTATACAAACGAGATAAAACATCATTTCCGCATTAAATCCCTCAGAACTGTGTCATTTTCATCTTTTTACTGTATTATTGAGTTTTTATAGAACATGTTTCACAATCAAATAGAAATTAGAAGCCTGAAGTGGAGAAGAACTTTGCTAATTGCTGCACTTACAAAAGTTAATTTGGAAAAATCCCCATATATTAGGATCTCCATTATCAAGTCAAGTCGTCAAGGTTCTTTACTGTCGTTCTCATCACATGTGGTACATGTGATGGAATAAAATTGTGTATGCAGGGCCTCAGTTACATTCAACAAAAGTATACATTGTAAAGAAAAACAGTACGATCTAAGAATATGAACTAAGAATGTGCTAAACACTAATACTGTACAAAACAATATGCTGAACAACAGCAGCATGAACATGAGTCCTTGTGCGCAGATGAGTATGAATGAACACTTCATGAAATAAATCAGCAGCATGGATAGTCATATACAACTCCACACTAAACAAAAATAAAAAAAAAATAGAAAACAAAAACAGACAAAGCCTTCAGATAAGGTTAAAGGGAAAATATCATAAAGTGTAAGCTCAAGTAAAATAATTTTTAACTTTTTTTCTGTATATTCTTAAAAAAAGTCATTTCTACTGATCTATTCTTCACACAACTTTCCCTTTCATCAAAATAAAACCATCCTACATGGCATGTCAATGCTTTTATCTTTCTTATTCTTTAAATAAATCTGCAAGTCAGTTTCTGATTTTTAGACCATTTTTACTGGAACTTTCCTGTGTTCTCATCTATAGGGTCTCCAGAGTGTCTTAACTATTGTCTCTAAACTATAGGTCCACTTGTGACCTCTTTGTTGAGTTTGAAAAATAATTTGGAAAACATTTATTACCAGAAAATCTGAAGCAAATACCAGCCATATGTGATCTCAGGTCATCTAATTGCTTAATTCCTAAGATAATTGGGCTGGACAAAAAATAATTTAGTACTGGGGATATATTTATCTTATTGTTTGTTCTAATTGTTCTTTTTAGCTTCTCTCCATTGACTCCCTGTCAAATCCAGAATTGAATTCAAAATCTTACTTCTAACCTACAAACTTCTCAACAACCTAGCTCCATCTTATATTAGATATCTTGTTGTTTCATATCTTCCTAATAGAGCACTTCACTCTCAGACTGCAGGCTTATTTGTGGTTCCTAGAGTTTCCAAAAGCAGAATGGGAGGAAGCTCTTTCAGTTAACAGGCTCCTCTCTTGTGGAACCAACTTCCAGTTTCTGTCCATGAGGCTGGCACATTGTCAGGTTTTAAGACTGGGCTTAAGATTTTTCTTTTTGATAAATTCTATAGTTAGGGTTAGTTTGTTATGCTGCTATAGGCTTAGACTACTGGAGAACAAATTGACCTCATTTCCTAAAATGAATTGTTACAAATGAACAGTTTTCATTTGACATTGTTTCTATCTTAACATGTGCTTCTTGACCAGCCATTGTGTAACCACATTAAATCTGAAGAAACAGCGTCGCAGTACAGGACAGTCAAAATGATGGAGCAAGCTCTGCAAGTGGTTCCAAGCAGAGAGCTGGGACAGAGATGGAGATAAATCTGAAGGCTGCACTGAATGGTGTCGACTTTGTGTCAACTACCACGGATATTTGGACGGCTAATGCCAGTAACAGAAGCTATATGGGAGTATCAAGGTGACTGTTCTTATGGGACTTTACTACCCACACTTGAAGTTCTGATGCAGAAAGACCCTGGCTGTGAAAGAGTCACTCTCCAGGATGACTGCAGGCCTTCCAGGTGCAGGTATGTTCCATCTGTAAGCAAGTTAAAATTTCTTACATCACACTGTTTTTGTGCATTGTACAGTTATTCATTATCATCACAAAAAAAAAAAAGATTAAAACAAATACAAATGTCAATAAGAATCTTAAAACAAACTTAAATCCATAATATTGATCCCACTTTAGACATAGTTTGCAAGTAATTTAATTACATAATAAACAGTAGGCCTTGTAGACATATCAAAACGTATCAATTATATTTTTCAGGTTATCCAGACTCATTTAGCTGGTGTGCTGGATGACAAAGATGTCCTTGCAGCTGTAAATTATCCCAAGTTCAATCTCCGATGGCTAAGAGAGACATGTAGGGAGTGAGTAAAAGAACTTTGATTTTGACTTTGAAAGACTGCCTTTATTAAATGTTTTAATTTTAAAAAGTATTTAAGTTTAACAAAGTGAAGAAATACTTTTTTGTTGTAAAAAATAGTATTTGTTTCATGAAGTCAGAAGACACTGTTTTGTATAAAGCAAGCATTTCTTTATGATACTGAAGTTAAGAAATACTACCAGTACTTTATATTTTATAAAAAAAAGTATTTATGTTTAATGAAGTCCATCCTTCCATTATATGTTACCATTTTTGGGTCACGGGGGTCTCTGGTGCCCATATCCAGCAGTCACTGTGTGAGGGATGGGGTAAACCCTTGACAGGTTGCAGGTCCATCACAGGGACACATAGAGACAAACAACCATCCACTCTCTCACACACCTAGAGACAATTTAGAGTTACCAGTAAGTCTAACATGCATGTTTTTGGTCTGTGGGAGGAAACCGGAATACTCGGAGGAAATCCATGCATGCACGGAGAGAACATGCAAACTCCACACAGAAAGGCCCCCGGACAGGGATTTGAACCAGGGACCTGCTCGCTGAGAGGCTGCAGCTCTACCAGTTGTGCCATTGTGCTGCCCTTTAATGAAGTCAGTCTATTTAAAAAAAAATTAAATAAAAAGCATTTATGTTTAATGAAGTCAAGAAGGACTTTTTTCTATACAGTATATGCATTTTTTTTTCTTGAAATAGTTTTTAAGTTAAACTTCATGTCAGGAGATACATTGTTGATGTTACCATTAGAATGCACTTTCAATAAAGTAAGTACAGTACTGTATTGGCAAAGCTCAATGTAATTTTTGTGTTGAGGTGGTGGAGGGTTGTTGTCAGCAGCTGAAAGTAACTAATAAAGTAACTTGTAATCTAACTAAGTTACTTTCCAAATCAAGTAATCAGTAACTTAACTAAGTTACTTTTTCAAGGTAACTATACCATCACTGGAAGACTCTGGTTGAACTTCAGTTGTGTCGTGCTGCAAATAATCTCAAAAACTTGGATTGTTTTTGTCTCTTTGTAAGAGTCTGAAATTTCATCACAATGTCTGATTTATATGTAATGATTTTTTTGTGTATTTCATATTATGATTGTAAGTTAAAACACAAGTTAAAACAAATAAAATGAAATTATTGAGACTAACCATCTGTAACTATGTGATATCATGTTTCTCCTCAGCTGTTTTCTCCAAACCTTCTTTATTTTAAACCCAGGTTTTTTTGTCACTTGGAACCTGCTGCTTTAAAGCACACAAACTTTAACTCTTAAGATCTTGTTTGCTCAGATGAGATGAGACCAAGATGATGTAGCCCTGAAACATCTGGCATGAACTTTGATGGCCACAGGGAATGGAGTCCTGTATGCACAAAACTAAAAATGTGAGAATGATAATATGAAGCTTTATTATTTTTGACAAGCATTGACATTTATTAATGTTAGTACCATAATGACACGCGGGAATACTGGCCAACACAAGATGCCTCCCAGGAATAAAGAACGTTCCACCATCATACCAACTCAAATTGTATTACCTAAATTACACTTTGGGTGTATTTAGTTTTAATAATTTTATTTTATCAATTTATCAATTTTATATATTTTTTTCACAAAAAATAAAAAAACCTTTTGGTGTATTTTAAAGTGGAAATTAGACAAACTAAGCCATCCAAGCCTTCCATCATGGTGCATGGGACTCATGATGTAAGAGTGGCACTTGCTGCAGCTCCAAGATGGCCGCCAATTATCCCCAGCTGATGGTCATCCACCTGACGAGCTCCACCACTACATAAGGCTGCAGTCAAGTCCTACCCTTCGCTGGAGCATTAATTCTGCTTTCTGGTATTTATGGTTCTGGCCATATTGTGATTTAATGATTAGAGTACTTACATTGTCTTTGTGTGCCTGCAGTTCTCCTGTCGGTTTTTGGTCCTGCCCTGGGTCTCTTGGGTCCTGCTCCGAGTGCCTCGTGTCTTGCCCTCCAGACACTTGCCTGCCTTGTTGTTTCGGACTGAATTGCCTCCACTGGAACCTTTAGATTTTCCACGACGCCTGTCCACCGGATCCATCTGTAAGGATAAACAAAAAGCGTCAATATTCTCTGTTACCACCTGACCAAGCCTCCTGACCTTCTACTTCCCCTTTCAGGAGTTCCAGTTGACCATCTGTAAAAATAAACACTGTATTACCTTTTTCCCACTCGAGTCTTGTCTCGTTACTAACTGGGTACCCCGAGATTACGCCACATGATAAGACCCAAAGTGCAGACAAGAAGGCAAGTAACCATGAAATCACAAAAACTTTTCTAATCAAGTATTAATAAAGCTGACAGGGCAGTAAAATACAACATAAAAAAAAAACACATAAAGTAAAGCAAGACAACAAAATAGAGAAAAGGTGAAAAATTTAGAAGAAAGGGGGAACAAACTGTTTGACACAAGGACTGAGCGAGAACCTGGAGTCTGGAATGCTGGGGGGAGATGATTACAGAGGGATTGCAGGTGAGCTTAACGGGCGGATGAAGTGCAGCTGTGAATGTTGCTGGATCAGGAGAGCTAACGGAGACAAAGCAAACTGAAAACAAAGTAAAAGCGTGAAAACATTGAAGCAAAAAGCATTGAGTTACTATAAATGCAAATAACTCAAAATGCCCCTTTGCTGTATTAAATTTTTAACTCTAGCGATGGAACTTTTAAAAAAATACAGTATAAATATACAGTGCGAGTCATTTTACACGTGACGTCTCTCTTGTAAATGAGTCCTCGAGGCTCAATGGGATTAACCTGCCTAAATAAAGATTGAATGAATGCTCTGAGGTGTACTCGCCATCTTTATGAAACACACAACCACAACCAAAATGAGACTATAACACCTCATATTCCAAACAAAAGGGCTAATTAAAGGAAAGCCGACAAACGTTCTCGGATTTGATCCAAAAGGTCTCGACTGGCTGTGAAGAACACATTCAATTACAGCAACAACGGCCACAGGAAATGATTTCAGTCAAAGCTGTCCTTACTACAATTAAGCTGTTAATTATGTATTTCATTAAGTAAGTGGATTAGAAGCAGTACTGATGAAATCATAACAGGGCTTGCTGGAGGCCAAGCTGCAGAGAAAGGAGGCAGGAAACGACTGATAGCCTCTCCGTCTGACTTCCACTTCTCTGTTTTACCCTGAAATAACCCTATAAATACTTAACACCTTTACCGGCCTATCTGGGTTGTCTTCATCGGCACGCAGGCACCTAGTCACTCTATCTGCATAGCATTTTTGTGCAGGATTATAAAGTGTAATTGTGCCATAGATACTGTTGACATCCAGATGTTGTTTGCAAGTCCTCTGCAAATGATGAGGACTATTAGTTTAGTCTAAACCGGTTCATTACCATTCAGGTGCAAAAAGGAGATAAAGCAAAATGCAGATCATTCTGTCCGTCTCCCCCTCTTTTCCACTCACACTCTCTCCCCTCACTCACATGCACTCTTTCATTCTGTCTCGCTCCCATTCTCTGTGTTCTCTGATGTTTTATTTGATATCCCACAATAAAGCCTCTCTTTGAACTGCCATCAATTGTGTATGGATTTTTCCTCTGAGGAGAAACAGAGAGCTGTCTAAAAGGGCTCCAGTCCCGCAGGCTGCCTTCATATTGATGCAGAGGAGTATTGCCATCCTCATTGCTGGATCAATCACTCACGTCACTGTTGTTTTATGGCTGGGGCCACTTCACAGAAAGAAGCCTGACAACACCACCACAGAGGTTTGCAAACCGATACAGCTCTGATAGTCGAGCAGGACGGGAAGGGGGGGGGGGGGGGGGCAGTGGAG
>JARVLU010000002.1:17117309-17128385 GCA_031762415.1 Simpsonichthys santanae | reverse complement strand
CACGGTGGCATGGCACTTAATGTGATAAGGGGGTTCCTTTTTTATTTTTTCTTCTTTCTCTTGTCTTTATGTGTTCATATTTTCATTTTCATCATTTTTTTTTTGTTTTGTGATTTATCTTTTTTTTAACTTGTTAAAAAAATCTGTATGCCTCTCTTATGATTGTCTATTGTTGTCGCTGTTGTCATCATCATTTGTTGAAACCAGGCCTCTCTTGTACATGAGTTCTCGAGGCTCAATGGGATTAACCAGCCTAAATAAGAGGTTGAATGAAAATATACTGATGTTTTATTCAAAAGTTGCTTTAAAAGTCTCACCAAATGAGGATTATATTCAGTTTATACTGTTGGTGTCCGTACTTCTTAAAATAATTGGCCTTTGGTAACAACATTTAACTTTTGCCAAACAAGAGGGAAGTCAAATGAATTTTGTTTCAACGTGAAATCATCCAGCAGCTTCCCGCTAATTGAACATGATCAGAGCACTCTCAAACCCGAACTCTGCGAAACGACAGACGAGATTCATGTTGTCAGCCTTGTAATCGTGCCTTATTGATGTGTTTCCTGAGAAATGGCACGTTGGAAAGAGCAGTTTCAGCCACGGGGCGACTGCGCTTCATACCAAAGTTGCAGATAGACGTTTGATGTTGACCTCCTAATCACACACGCTCATATCATCAGGCTAAGCGGGCACGCACACACACTTGCAGGTAATGCTCTATCGTGCTGATTTATTGAAGGTTAATTTAATCACTCTTGTAATACCTGACCAGAGGGTATTCTTACCCGTGAAAAACCCAAGTCGGAAAAAAAAAAAAAAAAAAAAGATTTGTGTGTGTGTGGGATGACAACAAATCAAAAAGTGATTTTATGAAGGTGGCATCAGAGACAGGCCAATCTATCAGAAGGGTGGCAGACTGTGGACGCGTTGCCACGCGTGGTGCCAGGCGAGGTGCCAGGCGGTCCATTTCTCTGTGCCAGAGTCCTGAGGCTGTGTCCCTGTCACAAGGACATAGAGGTCATTAGGACCAACTGCACTAAATCACATACCTCCTCCCACCTACTGCCCTGGCCGACAAAGCAGGTTGATGCAGAAACACTACTGGCGGATGCACGGCAACAACTGGAGGAATCCACTGGTTTGTTACAAGTAATACACATCCTCTTATTCCAATTGATGCAATGATGTATGATGTTGTTATGACACTTCTCCTGCTTTTGAAAGCACCCCGGTGTCAACAAGGCTTTACACAGAGTGAATGATTCCTCCTAAATGCATTTTAGAGTTTTGCACAAATACATTTTCAGAGCTAAGTAAACAATGCAGCCCATTATCTAGATATATTGTTTATGCTTCTTTTGCGCTCCGTGGCTTGGTTGTGCAAGTGAATGAAAGAGAGATGGAAAGACAAAGAAGCGACGAGAGAGAGAGAGAGAGGAGGTCTCCTTTTCCAAAAGACATCAGTTCTGTAAACAGCGCTGGCACATTTTCCATCCCGTCAGCATTTTTCTTTACGTGCCGAACAGATAGCTAAAGGTACCATTTAATGTGATGGGAGACGGGATCTAATGGATTGATACACAGGTTTTGACATGCTATTTGAGCATGGAGCTCGCTATAATTGGTCATGTCATTGTGCATTAAACTAACGATATATAGAGTAGTGCCCTGAGACGAGTGTCTTTAGCAAATCTGTCAGATATCACACCAAAATACCTCTGACAGCTATCTCAGGCGGCGGCGGAGCACTACAACACAGCAGCATGAAATCATACACCCACCCGAGAGAAATCAGATCACCTCAACATTTATTGTCTTTCGTTTGTGCCTTTGCATTCTTACACTTCCAAAGTTATACCAGAAACTTATATTTGCACGAATGTGTGATTTTTCTTTAGGAAATTATAAGAAATACTTTTTTTTAAAATGCCAGTTACTTTTATAACAGCTGCAGTAGATACATTTTACTTTTTCTGCCAGTAATATAAGAGGTACAAAGTGAAGCCAACATGGTTTTTTTCCACAACTTCTGCATTGCCGTCTTAAAATGCATACATTTTGAAGCTGATGAAATAGGCAGCTTCTTTATATTGCCTTCATTGTTGATAGAAATTAATTTAGGGAGGAACAAAACCCAACCAGATGCACTTTCAATACAGATTGACTGCATTGTCCCTGTGTAATTGCTTTTAGGCTATTTTATTTTCTTAACCTGTTTATGTTTAATAAAATATCTCGCCACAATAAAGCTGGGAAATGGCTTCTGTAAATTTGATCTAAATTTAAATTGTAGGGACTTCTAGGTAAGCAAGTTCGTGTGCAACAGTTCGCACAAACACACCGAGACAGAAAGGATGCATAAGTGTTCTCTAAAGCAATGCCCCACTATTTTGGCAGCCATTTTGTTTTCCTAAAGAGATTGTCTTTCCTCCTGAGTTGTCTTTCTGTTGCCGCTGTCATCCGCTTCTCTGTGATTGGTCTGATGGGCTTGATGCTCATCACTCTGTCAGGCTAGGCTCGCCTTTCATTAGTCTGGGCCCCTCCATCCGCCACAGTCACACAAATCACATTGACATCCAAACTCCTCAGATCCGCAGAGCAATTTAACTGATATTCATTAGAGGGATGACAAGAGCTGATGTGAGATGTGTGGAATGGAGGAGTGTGGACTCATTGTCCTCCTATCCTATCCCTGTCCTGTCCGCCTCTTTTCATCCCCTTTCACTGCCGACTTTGTTTTAGGAGCATTGAGGCGAATCGACGTTTATAACTATCCAGCCCTCCAGGATAGTCAAGACAAAAAACAGTGGGTAACAGATCTAATATCCTCTTTATTATCACTGGAAAATACAATTGAAAGGAGGTTTGTATTTTTCAAGCTTAATAACTGGCTACAGCGGATTTGCAGCTTCTACATTGCTCTCCAGCAGCCACTATAATGCTCATTCAAGCAGAAGTCCAATCATTTAGCCCTCTCCCTCCAGCCACTCATTAACCCCCAAAGTGTCAACTATCTCATTAATTCCTCCAACTATCTTCACCCCAAGTCCATCACTGAGCCTAAAGCATTATCAACACTTAGAGTGCTGAAAAAAAATTGATCAAGTCCAAAGTATAATTTTCTATCTGCAAGGACTTTGTGAGCGCTGATATTCAATAAGGCTGCTCGGGCTTTTTCATTTGCATTATCAATGGCTACCGGCTTCAATCCCATCTTTCAATTAGCATCCTTTGTTAAGGCTTTATTCTGCTTGTCAGATGTGAGTCATCACTGGGTTCTCCCACAACGTTTCGCCAATGTATCCTAAACGTCGGAGGGCCGGGAGCAAGTCTGAGGCGGTAATGAGTTTGTGTGAGAAGACGGGGTCAGGACACAGTGTGTGTGTGTTAATTAATCTGTTCCCGGGTGGGAGGAACTGAAGCGAGATGATGAGATTTAAGAGAGTAAATGGGTGTGCTGCACTCGAGCTGTCCTCAGTTGAGTGAGAGAGCGGGGTTAGAGGGTGGGCAAATGGCCGTCACCATAGTAACAAAGATAACTTTGCTGGCCCCAAGTCGCTCAGTCAGTCAGTCATGACAAGTAAAGCCTGGGAAGATCAAACAGAAAGAACATGATGTCCCCAGGCATCTTCAAATAGGACTGAAGTGGACAGTCACAAATTGAAGGAGTAGAGGTGTGTGTGTGTACACCTTCAATATGCATACAGAAAAACATTTAAAAAAAAAAACTTGTTACATGGCACTGAGCCTGAATTGTGACTAATCTGATAGCATCAACACCTGCCAGTAATATGGTTAGATCCAAAAGCTTGCTTTGAGGGAATAGCACCTGTCAGTGCATTCTGCACCACTGTCAGCTTGTCTCAGCACGCATATATAGGATCCACTTTATTTTTTCCAAGGGACAGTCTTGGCATCCAGGTGTGTGCCAGATCTGCTGTCTGTGCCCAGGGCTCCTGATGGCTTCCAAGCCCCAGTGGTAATCAGCCCACTCTGCCTGCTGTTGTAGCCCGCCTGCCTCCTTCTCCTCCTCCAGTGGCTCGTTTCAGAAACATCTGGTGGTTTACATGCAGCACACACCACCTGCCAGACGCCTTGCAGGCAGTGGCACCGCTTGCACTTCCAGAATACCCCACCCCTCAACACCCACACAACAACGTCACAGAGATCACCCAAGAATGTTTTGAAAACTTGTGGATTTGCAATTGTTAAAGGGACAGTTCAGTCAACTTTGAAGTGATGTTCTAAGTTTACAGTACAGCACCTTATCATCTGTGACATCAGTCATAGAGCATGCAGCACAGAGGAAGGAGCAAAAGTCTTGATCCAGGCTAGGGTAATGTATGCGTGCAGATCATTAGCCATGTTTACACGGACGTAAGTAATCAAATTAAATGGCCATTCGGAATAAAAATGTGCCCCATTCAGATTATTTTTTGTTTATAATAATAAATAAAGTGCTATGTGTTGTCATCATTGTATGCTCCCATACAAAGATGAAATTGGCTCTCTGCATTTAACCTATCGTACTTGGGATACATCCAGGTGGAGCAGTGGGCAGCTATGTAAACACCTGGGGAGCAATTCGGGATTGGGTGTCCTGCTCAGAGACACCACAAGATGTGCAATGACTGGGGATCAAACCCAGGACCTTCGGGCCCCAAGTCAGCTGCCCTGCCCTTACAACATCTATTCAGCTCGATCCGAAATAATTTGTAATCAGAATGAGACGGGTGTTTTATGTCGATTTGTAATCCGAAAGGTGTGTAAACGCTTAAATCTGTTCTTTTTTTTTTCAGATCATGAAAAAACTGACCTGACTGCACATCTCAAGGATTCAAGGTTCATTATTTGTCATTTGCACCCCATGTGGTACATGTGGTGGAACGAAATTGTGTACGCAGGGTCCCAAATTTGCCACCTATGTCATTTCCTCCTGGCTAATGCTAATAACATTAGCATGTCAGGGAAGCAAAACTAGTTGGTGAGCGGCACATTTCTACTTTGAAAGAGCTCAAAATGATCTGTATTACCTGTAGCTCAATCAGGGAGTGCAGTGACGTCTCCACCGTCATTAAAACCTGTCGCAGGTCCATTTTGGGCGCTCAGGTTTACGTTCATCCTGGAAGGAGAGTTTACCACTCTGCACGTCAGTACTTCTGTTCAGAATAAAAACCCGCTGCATGTAAACGCTCGTCGTGAACATATTGTGCCCATGTGAACAATACATTTGAATGATTTAATCTGTAAACATTTCAATCCGGTCCAAGAGTTTTGTGCACGTAAACATAACTATTGATTGACTGTATATGCTAGTGGTGCTGAGGCTGCTAAATGTATCAGTCTGCCAGTTGAGTAAACCATCGTCATCTACACGGTCCATCTATTCTTGCACATACATTTGTGCAATACCACAAATGTAGTTTGCCTAAAAGAATACCAATAAACTAAAGGGTCATGCAAAAGTGTTTTAATATAAGCTTATAAAGCAATTATTTATGTCAGTTTTGAGAGTTGTTTTATGAGTCTAAAAATTGTAAAACACTGCTTCTTGCTAGACATTAGCCTAGCCTGGATGAAAACATTGCCCCTTCTCCATGGTCTGTACTCTATAGCTGATGTCATTTCTAGTATGGCAACAACTATTAAATATCTTTTAAACAGAACACGACTTAAAAATTACTACACTATTCTTTTAAGAATTTTTTTTTTTTTTGGTAAGTTTTGTTTGGTGTTACTGCAGATGTACTGTAGCTCAGTAGGAAACTGTCAGCTATATTGAAAGTGCTTAGTCATAACATTGTGGGATAACACTGACAGGTAATAATTTATAAAAAAAACAACAAAACAAACAAACAAACAAAAAAAAAAAACCATGATATTGCAGTAACCAGGGTGTCTGTTCCACTCCGATTTAGCTGCATTGAATTAGCTGATCAAAATATTTTTCATATATTGAACAATATTGTTCATCTAATTGCTAATGAAAAAAGACAATTTATTTTGCCGCAATTAATTCAATTTAATGATAGAAGCACAAGGCATCAACATATCTGTATTGTGTTTTTTTTATATCAAATAACATTTATAAAACTATTGTGCAAAACAGTGTCCTTTTTAACCTTCTTCAAAAGGCTCTGCACCAGTGGATAGTCATAGTCCTCTTAAATTAGGAAATATAACAGTATGCATAATTTAAACAGCAAATTGTAAGCTTACACAATATATATATTTATATATATGTACATTTTTACACAGACCTGGATTTTAAGTGCCCCTTATTCAATGATCATGAATAAGGCAGATTTTACAATCAGCAAGAAATATGATAAACAATAACAAATAATAATAATGAACTTCTGCTGTCTGGCAGATTCTTTTAAGGAGCTCTCCCAGGAATTTGGCTGCTTGAAGGTGTTGAAAGATGACTTGTTTCAAAGGGCGTTTTCTAATCTCAACAAGACAGGACTGTACAGATGCAACAGTAAAACATGCAGTCTACTAGCAAATAAAATCCAAACTCTCAAAATGCAAAATAAATACAATGAATTCAATATATTTCAAGTTAATGCTGACCCTCTAGTCAAAAGATTCACTTTTGTTGTCAAACATTTTGAAACGGAACAGAGGAAGCTGAATATGTTGAGCTACAGTCTATTTCCATGTGAAATAATTGTCTTTTGAAATACAGAAAATCGGAAATGTTTATAGGCCAAACAGATGTAAACACCTTGTGCTGACATTTTGTAACAGTAGTTCATGGTTTATTACCACATATTTTGAAGATTATGTTGTGATCAAAAGTCATTGTACATGTTTTCCAGTATGTCTACTGCTAAGAGAAATTTATTGTTTGTCTAATTCACACACATATAGCAGATGGTCCTCTGGAGACTTCCCATGGCTCTTGCTGAGGTGAAGCTTGATGGCGTGCTTAGTGGCAAACTTTCGAACGCAAAGCTGGCAGCGGTACACTGCTCCATTACTGCTGCAATCATCTGGAGATTGTGGAGAAATGAAGGACTCAAGGGGCACTAGTTTCTCAGTGAGAGCATTAGTGTCCCTAACAGTCTGTTTGGGGGACATCTTGGCCAAGTCTCTTATTCTGAAGCCCAGGTGAGCTTCCAGGTGGCACACATAAGCTGATGGGGTCCGAATCTGTGAGGCACAGTCACTACAGAAGAAAATAGGCTGACCGGAGTCCAGATTCTTGAGGAACTTAGTTCTCCCTGTTCTCCGTAGCTGGTACTTGACATTGGCCAACCAGTGGCTGATGGTGGTCATTGAGAGACCGGTGAAACGAGATATGTGCATTCTTTCCTGTGGATTCAGATCATTAATAACATACTTTCCCTCTGAAGTCTGCCTGAGGCTGGAAGCAAACTGGGCCTGCAAAAGGAGAAGGTGCTGTGGGTTCCAGTTGGAGTGGCGGCCTTTGCGTTTGTGTCCATGCAGGGATGCGTCGTCCTCTTCGAGTGTCGCTCCGACAACTTCCGGTTTTTCCGCGAGCCGAGGTCGTGAAGGAGGTTTTGTTGCAGGATGGGACTGTGTCAGGTTTCGAAGCATGTCAGAGATATCAGACAAAGCATTTTCATGTAGAGGACTGCTGGATGTGTAGGGAGACACCACTGTTAGCTTTGCAGGAGTAACAAGAGAGATGGGGGAAATTGAGGAGGCTGTGGATGACGGCGTTAGGGGGGCTGAACTCACAGAGCCTCCTTTATCGTTTTTACTTTTTGTGAGGTCAATAGGCTGGTCATTGTTGAACTGGCAAAAACTATTATCAACTACACTCTCTGGCTTTTTGGTTTGTAATGGAGAAGCAGCCACAGCAGCTTTCTCTGTCATGCTCTGGCTGAGCCTAGAAAGCAGGCTAAGGGGATCTTGATTTGGCAAAGAGGGTTTGGCTGCTTTCCCCAAATGAATGTTCATTACTGACTGAAGAGCACTTAGTGGGTTGACAAAGGGCTGCTCAGGAGGAGTATGACCAGTGATAATGGCAGTGCTGCACCTCAGTGAGGCAAGAGGAAGTTTTACAGCTGTGTCTCTCTTGGTTTCTGTTGCTGGGGACGCCCTTTCGCTATGGCTTCCATTGTCACTATTAGCTGGAGTAACCTCCCTCCACTCCCCAGGAGAGTCAGTCTCTCTTCCCTTGTGTGATTCTCCAGTGTCACTACTACAGGGGGACAGTTGGTTTTCCCTCTTTGGGGACAGCTGCTTAACCTTTTGCTCTACTTTTGCTACTTTCTCCGTCACTTTTTTCACCAAATCTTCCATTGCTTGAAAATTATTAGTGGGAAAGGGGGAAGACTGATTTAATGGTGGGGAAATGAGTGGCTGGTTCTTAGCATAGGGGGACAAAGTTCCATCACCTCCATTGAACAAGAATTTCATCTGTGAGTTCTTTTCCATGCTGCCCTGTTGGAGTTTGAGGGCATTTGGGAACTGGTATGCTGCATGAATACTGGGGTAGCCCCCCCAGCTTGGATTCCCACTCTGTGCCTTGTTGATAGCTGATGTCACAGTGTTTTCCAGTGATTTGAGAATATCTAGACCCCCTTTAGGACTCTCCTTCAGGTCCTCCTCTGTAAGATAATTATACTTTGAGATGTCGTATTTTTCCTCCCTCTCAACGTCCTCCTCTTTACCAACTGTTACTGTGACTTTTTTTTCATTTTCAACAGTCTCAAACTGGGTGCACTCCTCCTCAACCTCCTCCTTCTTGATTTCTTTTAGAGGGGGGGAGGTGGCAGGTGAAGTTGATGTGGTCTGAAGAGGTGAAGGAGAAAAGTTGGAGGGTGCAAGTGGTACAGACTGGACTCTCTGATCAGTAGGTGTGGAGACCCTTCCTGGATTGGGTGAGGTGGCCTCAGGAAGGGTTTTGATTTTTTTACCCACAGTGCTGGTCACTCTCAAGAAGTGTCCTGTCACCATCATGTGGGTTCTTAACTCTTGGAGTGTATTATATGAGCTACCACACTCCATACACTTGAGGATCTGGAGTTTATTAGACTCAAACTGCCAAGTGTAGCTTGCACCGTTCTGGTGGCTGTATCGGTTATTGGGGGTGGTGTAAGGACTGGAGGAAGCTTTGTGTGAGGGTTCGTGCAGTTCTGCTTTTGCTTTGGGCGTTCCTTCTCTTGAGCGTGGTGCTGAAGTGAGGTCCAGGCCCACAAGTGCCTTTTTCTTTGAGGACATGATTTTGGCTGCCACAGGGGCCATGGGCTCCTTCAGAGGCACCTTTTGGTAATGTTTGGTCTTGATCATATGGACACTTAGATCCTGGAGGGATTCAAAGGAGTGGCCACAATACATGCATTTCAAAACTTTTTGGGCATCCTCCTTCCCCTCCATCTCCAGCAGGGACCGCTTACGTGGCTTGGACCAACGCTTAGAACCGCTGCCCGTCTTGTCCTGGTTGTCATCACGATAGTGGCCAGTATCATTCATGTGAACAGTCAGTTCCACCAGGGTGTCATAAGCAGCACTACAGCCCTTACAACGGAACTTACTGGCTCCGGTGAAGATTGAGCCAAACAGTTTGGGGTTTTGCCTGTGGAGCTGGACTGTACTAAAGAGGCTTGGCTCAGATGGAGCAGGGTGACGACTCTGAGGAGGATGCTGTTGCAGTGTCTTTGCCACTGCCGACTGATGCCAGTCGTAGCTTCCGCTGCTACAGCTACTACTGCTGCTAGTGCTGTTGCTGCGTGTTTGTTTCTCTGCTGAAGCAGAGGACTGTGCCTGTAGTGGTGTGGAATTTAAGTTCAGTGGTGACCACAAAGGGCTGGTCAGAAAACTGGAGTAGATAGCTTTCATTTGCTCTAAGGTGTCCGAGCATATGGGCGGTGTCTTGGCGTCAGCATTCTGTGAAGCTGCGGCCTCGGCTTTTCTGCAGGGGCTCTCAAAGTCTGAAAGGCGGTCACTGGACTCACTCACGTGTGACTCACTGTCCATCTCTTGTCCTGAGAGCTCAGTGGCGTCAGCTGATTCCTGATCACATGCTTGCTCCTTGGCAGTGCCTACACTTTGCTCCACAAACGCCTCCTTCGTGGGAAGGTCATCTTGAGGTACAGAGGGCCGTTCTCCCGCTTCTGCTTCCTCCACAGGGTGCTCCGTCAGCTCCTCAGGAGAATAGGCTGCAAGGAGAATGGAGACACAGAGAGAAAGAAAGAGATGAGTTAAATTGCAAGGAGAGTACATGCTATGTTAGAATAACTGGAGAAAAAGTTTCCCTGCAATGTGTGCCCGAGGACTCCCAGGGATAAATGAGCCATCTGTGTGGGAGCCTTTAAAGCTGAGCTGAGAAATTACAGTCATCCCATTTCACCTCATCAACCGTTGAGGTGTTATTTTCCTCTAGGCGAGCCTGTATTTATATACTACCCCAGCCACATGGAACTTATGCCTCCCTTCTTTTTGCTCCTTCTATTGGAGGGAAACAAAAAAGAAATATCTTGGCAAAAACATAATGCACCATTTTATTTATCTCAGGGCACAACAGCTTGAAATGAAAACTAAATCTGAAATTAATGAAGCCCAATCTCACTGTGGCATTCTCCTCTGGGGTAATAAATGAGTTGGATCAACCTCCATCTGTCAGTTAATATGTCTGACGCCTCTTCATCTGCCTCTCCTCTGATTACACACAAATGCAGAGTGACACACACACACACACACATGAACACAGACAAAATCATTTCTTGAAAAAAGTTCAAAAGAAAAAGATAAACATTTTGTTGATAAAATTCAGATGTTGATTAGACTTTATGATTGTCAGCTTGGCTGCAGTAACTTCCTTAGTTATTAATATTTGGAAGGTTCCTGGGACTAGGTTATCTATCTATATCTATCTATATCTATCTATATCTATCTATCTCTATCTATATCTATCTATCTCTATCTATCTCTATCTATCTCTATCTCTATCTATCTATCTATCTATCTATCTCTATCTATCTCTCTCTCTCTCTCTCTCTCTCTCTCTCTCTATCTATCTATCTCAATCTATCTATCTATCTATCTATCTATCTATCTATCTATCTATCTATCTATCTATCTATCTATCTATCTATCTAT